>WOGN01000719.1:0-22598 GCA_015342105.1 Leptinotarsa texana
TAAGGAATGTTCGCGTCTGATCTTTCTGTTCTTTCTCTGCCGTTGCCACGAGCCCGGCACGTGCAGCACTGTCAGGGCCGGCTTCTGATTTATTACACTATCGAGAATATTCTTCTTCTGTATTTATGGTTCTATATTTCTATGTTTATTTATTGAAAAACAGACATAGAAGTATGTAAAATACATGTGGAATATTTATCTTTTATATTTGTCAAAATATTGTCTATGCATTTTTTTGTTGTTAGGGTGATTCTAGTGTAATCTACAATAGTGAAAATAAATGAATATGAATTCAGTAAAAAATTCATTCTTGTAATGTTTTTCTCATCGTCTTTTAGATCAATGTTGAAATCACCTACTTTGAGGAGTAAATCATTTTCACTACTGATTTTCTCAAGAATTTCCTCAAGTTTATAATAAAAATCATCAAGGTATTCGTTTTTTGGAGGTCTGTATAGACTCATACAATGATATTCTTATGATCTATTGAACATTCAATTGCTGCACATTCAAATATGCCTTCTTAAGATATTCTGAGGTAGGTAGGTGTATATCTCAAAAAGAAAAGGTTTCAAGTCTGTATCAATCATCAGCTCACAGAACTCATCCAAATTTCTGCTTCTAGTCGAATATTTATGACACAGTGCTAAACCAAGTTTATACTTATCACTAAGCTTTAAAGGTTTTCGCACCTCTTCAGTATCAAAACATACTCTCAAATCATAAATTGATGAATATAGGGCATGAAAACTCAGATTGACCAATTCCCAAGCCATTTTTCTTGCTACATAATCAAAATCCACTGCTTCCAGCCACTCTTCGTCTGAATATTGCATCCACATATTTCTAGGAGAAAGAGCTCTGAAAATACACAAATTGCATTAATTAGTTTGGAAATTGAATTGCCAAAGAAAATAAAAATACTCACTTGAAATTTGACTATGTAGCAAGAATTTTCACTATTTACAAAAAGATGTTGGAAATTGTACTCAAAACATCAAATCTTACATATTGAATTTGAACTCTGACCCATATAAGTAATAGCGAATTTGGCTTTGTATGAATTCACTTCGTGAAGGTTGTTTTCTGTGAATTGCTTTGTAACACGTTTCGGAAAGTATGATTTAAAAGAAGTACTACATTCACATCCAACAAAACTAATCGAATCAATTTACTTTTTTCAATTTTATAATCTTCATCAATAATCAAAGATGTTATTGGTCTCTGCTCCAAAACTTCACTTCGTTGAATTATGTTTATGTTTTCAATGTCAAAATTCAAATTATTAATTTTTTAAAAATTTTGTGAAATTAGGATTCGAAAAATATAAAAAATATGGTCACCTCTGTGATGATGACAGTAATGATGTTTACTTTTTGGAGTGGTAGACACTAGCTGCTGTCATCATCACAAATAATCATCGACTATTCACTTTAGATATCCTAAACTGAAAGTATGATACACTGAGCTTATATAAAAAACATCATGAGAAAAGGAGGTATTTGAGGTAATGAAACGGCGACAGTCGAATCTCAAGGCCGTGCAAGCTCTAAGATATGAGTAGTTAACAGGATCGCCATACATCTCAAGGTCATATAATGTCATTCAATTTCACGTGCAGGGCACAGCCTCCAATGTCAAGGTCGAATCCACTGTTCAAGGTCATGACACGCACATATCTCAAGGTCGACGTCCTCCAAGGTCAAGCGCCGAGGACAGTCCTGAATATAGTTTTTGTTGCGGCAATAGTGGGAGCTGACTAGGATACTGAAAATGATAGTATTCTTCCAATATACATCAAATTGTAAACCCTTATCGGCGTTTCTTATAATTAGAAGATCCAAGAATGGTAACCTAATTTAGCATACAAAATTGTAAACAATGAAGTTTCCAGCCTCTGATCACTGTGAACCAAATAGCCTCATTTCAAAGAATAGTAGTTACTGTACGAGTAATGGTAGTTACGAGCATGGCGTAGATCTAGTCAGTTATGATCGATTCTATGGTCTTTTCAGCCAAGGCTGACCTGACAGATTTAGGTAATGCAATGTAAATTGCTCCTTTGATATCAAGTAATACGGCCACAAATACATATATTATAAAACACTGTCATGTCCACAATCACACTATAACTTGGTGTTAATGTCAGGATTGTTGAAAATCATTTATATAAATTATGAAATGAACTGTGGGAATGAAAAAACATGACCACACATTTATTTGTGAGAAGAGAAACAAGCCATAAATGAAATTGTTTCAATACACAGTGAGAATAATGAACTTACTTTGATTTTGATTATTTCAATCATCATTTTGCATTAAATGCATCCAGTGAGTGAATTATTTCCTTCATTTATTTATATAAGGGCTTAGGAACTTTACTCACTGTGAAGTCTAATATCTCCTTTATATTTCTCTTACTCTATTTGACTACATAATCATGAAACATCTTGTATATAATCTAATTTATTATGAAATATCAATGAAATAGAATAAATTCACCCTAGACAGTTTCTTAAAGACAGTTCTGGAATGACATGTTGGATTATACTAACTTGATACAATCGAGCAAACACAGCTTAGAAATGTGTTGAAAATGAGCTTAATGTTGCTTACTACACACATCCTAGTAGAACAGCGAAAATGCATAAGATAAAAATTGTTCTTTCAACTCCTCAACGTTTTAAAAACTTCATATAATCGCCAAACACAGTTGCTTATCCATGACAAATATGATAATACATAAAAAATCGTTATGTAAAAATTCTAATTCTGCAACTAAAATAAATGCAAGCACCATCCAGTCCTTCATACCAGAGATAATTTACTGATGTTTTGTACAGATTCCGACTACCTTGTTGTAATGTTCTGGTTGGGTAAGGCAGTCTATCAAGAATCGACCCAAATCATGCTTAGATATAGTATTGCCCGGAGATGTGTCGTGTTGCGTTTGGTAGTCACTGCTGGGTTGATCTGAAAATGAACAACTTTGAAGCAAAGTTTTACACTTTCAAGTAATTCAAGTGTAAAGGTGTAAAATATGACTCATTAACCGCTTTTGATGAAAATTTCTGAGAAGTTTCATAGTAGCCTAAAAAAGGGAAATAATTTTTCATTCCAGTGGCTCAAATGTTTGGACTTACATATAGTCTCTCAACAGTCAAAACTTTCAATAATTCAACTATTTCGGGAACTCAATTCTGGTCATGAAAACTAGTAAAACGACACATTCTATTCATAATCGTATGCTGCCTACCAACAAATGATTGTATAATTTTACTGCATTATAAATTACTGGCGCAGTCGAGAGTAGGATAGCGAAAGAAGATCGACCCGGAGAAACACTTTCATCCATCCATCAAAAGAACCGGATCATCATACCCAACCACGTTAGACCTAGATAGGAATTCCGACACACTATCGCATCAAGTTGAGATTCTCTACCTATTTCCAACGATTTCCTGAACATTTTTATCGTAAATATTTTGTGAAGGTCTCAGAAAAGTGATTATAGTAATAAAAAAAAATCTCCATTTTTTTTAATCATAATTAAAATTAGTGACAAAAAATTAACTATAGATCAAATAATTGAAAATAAAGTAATTGCATAAAATTTAGTTTTTCTTGAAGAAGCAATGAATTTAGTTCTGAAGGATGAAAATTTCAGACAAACTCAAAATATGATTTTTCCGAATCATCCAAGTACCACCGCGAGTATTAGTGTAGAAAAACAACAACTACAAATACAAAACTATAATTATTTTCCACAAGTCAGTCGTTGCTGAGACTTTGAGATATTAACTTTGTCCTCGCAGTCAACGCATGTGCCACTGATGATGTATGCCACAGTAGCGGACGAAACGTTTGGTACCAGGTTTCATTCTACCACGGCCTACCAGCCCAGATTTTTTTCTCTTTAATCTCATTTGTTTATTTTAAACGAATAGGTTCTTTTAATGAGTTCTACTGATTTGTAAATGTGAAGTTTCTTCAAAGAATATAATATGGCCAAAGACTGTAAGTCATATTCCGTCATTTTTTGATAGAAAAGAATACATGATGAAACTTTCTGACTGATCGTTTTTGGCGTCACAGTGCAATTCTATTCCACTCGAAGGATAATAATTAGCCAAAATTTCATTGGTTCGGACTTTCACTGTCTAATATTATATAAAATGATTTGAAATTGCTGAAAAGACCAATAAAAAAGAAAAATTGAAAAAAGAATAGCTGAAAATAACAATTATATTGAGCTGAAATGAACTCTGAAATGAAATTACAGTGAAATAAAATACAAGTAAAAATAGAACAATTAAACAAAAAATTAAGAGATTCCTAGCCAAGTTACTTCACGACGTTTCGATTGTTGGTATCCACAATTGTCTTCGGGTGACGAAGATGATTGTGGATATTTGGCTTGGAATCTCTTAATTTTATATGTTTTGTTTATTTTTTCTATTGTTACTTGTATTTTATTTCACTTTGTTTTCATTTCAGGGTGTTTTTGCTTAGTATTTATTTTCAGCTATTCTTTTTTAAATTTTTCTTTTTTATTGGTTCCATCAGGGATTTCAAATCACTTTATATAATATTAGACAATGGAAGTCCGAACTAATAAAATTCACCATGAAACATTTTTACCCAAATCACCTTTACTCAAATTGGTTAAGATATCAAACTTTGTTTCAAATTTCAAAATGGATTTCGGTAAACTCGGATTTAGTATGCTTCTTCAACAAATCATAAATTGGACCTGCTTGCATTATACTAATAATTATTGTCGAAATGAGTTGAAATTGTTCTTAAAATCTGTTAGCATAATCTCACTTATGGGCTCACTGATTATAGTTTCGCCTTAAGAAACAATTGAATGAGCAGCTCTTTCAAGTGGAATAACATTACAATCATGCAAAATTTGTGTAAATCGTGATCTTTGTTCATTGTTCATCACAGTAATCTCCCGGGAGAATGCTCATACAACTCGTTTTTTCTGTTCATTGAAATTCAAATGGAAATCTAAGTGGAAGTATATGCTTATGATTTCCCTCGGACCCTGGACTTCCTAAGTGAGCTTTAATTTTCTCGTGTACAATTATTTGTTGAAACTTTTCCCTAAACGTAAAACAAGTAGTAAGTTTATCCCTCCTCGCCTATTACCTATGTCACCGTATAGAAGTATACACAAGTAAGTTCACTCTCCGCCATATTTGGGTCAAGATTCCCCATCTCGAATTTTATGCTCAGTCGACCTACAGCGCATCCGACTGAATCTGATGCATTTATCAAGCGAGTCAAGTTAAGGCATAGACTACAGAGTGGCATTCATTTTTTTCGATTTCCAATTGACGAAAAAAGGTATGTTTTTCTATTATTTATTATATAAGATTGAAGTAATGAACATATAACGAAAATCATAAAATAAATTGTTATGGATCAGCAGCAATAGGAACGGCTTCAACTGTGCCTCTATAATGTTCTACTCCAATTTAATTATGGAAACATTTTTTCAATCAATGCTGTATCAGAGAAGATGACAACCTCAGTGCTTGGCAATCCGCGTCATTAATGTAGATCAAGAACGGACCTAGTACCGAACCCTGAGGAATCCCATATCCTACCGTCGATATATTAGAACATTGTTTATTAGCTGTGTGAAAGCTATTTTCCTGTTTTTCTGGCCGTTGTTTGCAGATTTTCATGCTTGACGTTTCGTCTACTACTGCGGTATACATTATTAAAAGCGATGCGATCGCAGTGCCCGAGTTGGTGCGCAAGTTGTTGTCTCCGTTGTTCCAAAGTGGCTGGTATTTGACTCTGGTTTTATATTATTATTAGTTGGCACGGCTTGGTTTCTCCCAATTGGATTAGCTGATCTTGTTTATGTACCTTCAATGATTTTATTAATATTCACTGTCTCTTATTTTCTATTGAAATTTTTCCTGTGTTTTTGAATTTCTATGAATTACAATAGCGACAAATATCAAAAAATTGAAAAAACTATAAAATCTACAGATTTTGATACTGATGAAAAATTGATATCTTAAGTATTGACTCCTGACTTTTTGATGTCAGGTTTCTCTTAACAGATCAGGTGAATTGTCAGATATGCTCTGAAATTTGTACAATACAAAAATCGAAACAAAAGCAATTGATATTGAAGCCCTGAAAATATTAAAAACTACAGACCACTATCAGTACCCTCTATAATATTGTAACGAATTAAAGAATTAACTGTCTTAGACAAATTTATTTTCAACAATATTTCACTATCACAAAAAATTTATATTCAACACTTAGCAACTAATGCTTAATTTATCTTCACTGTTCGAATTCTTTATTCAAACGCACGATTCGCTTTCTGAATACAGACTGCCTCTGTAAGCGAGGACCCGATATTTTATATTGGTAATATCCGTGCTAGATTTCTCTAGTTGTTTCGGTAGTGGCCTAGAATTTTCGCGGCGTCTTGTCGATTCCTTTCGCGATGAGTCATGTGTTTATTTGCTGGCTGAGATATCGGTCAGGGCTGGCTTCAGATCCGTTACCATATCAAAAATAATCGAATATGCTATGACTGAACACCTTACAAACTTTTTAAATAAGTACCAAATAATTGATGAAAATTAACATGGTTTTCGCTCAAAACACTCCACAGTGACAGCGATAACATCTTTCTATGAGGAGATTATTGAAGCCATTGATGGTGATGAGAGCCCTACTGGAATTTTTTGCGATTTCAGCTGTGCTTTTGTCTGAATTCACCATGGCACGTTACTAAACTTGTATAGGTATAGAATCATAGATATTACCTATGATTGGTGTGACTCATACTTAAAAGACAGATCTCAAATCATTAAAATCCGAATTAGGGAGGTCCGTGTTCTCATCAATGGATAATAATGCACTAGGAGTTCCACAATGATCATAATCGGGCCTACGTTGTTTATCTTATATATTAATGATCTGCCCATGACCTAATCAGATACCTCTACCACATTATATGCAGAGAACTCCTCTACTATTAAAAGCTAAATATAATGAATCACTACAAATGAAAATTACAAATTTAGTCAACCAGTTATATGCTTGGTCCTTTGACAGATCCTTGTTACTGAATTGAAATTGAACTAATTATACAGCATTTCATACCCATCAAAATTTAAAAAAAAATACCGACTCTGAATATCAATTTAAATAACAGTATAATTGATACAGTAACATATATTAAATTTCTAGGAGTATTCTTCGATTCCATTCTGTCTTTTAGATCTCACTGCATCGAAATGAATAAAAATTTTAACTCAAATGCTTCCAATTAAAAAACTCAGAAAGTGCTCTTAGTGTGAACCATCTCCTTAGATAATACCATGCAGAAATCCACTCCAGAATTTCCTGATCACTCATGTCAATTTTTTTTCAAAGAATACAAATATTAACAGTTGACAAGAGAAATGAAAATTTCTATGTTTTTTACCACTTTTATTTGTAACTAACGTTACTGCAGTTTCATCCTATATGGACATTCTTAAACTTATACAAATAAAAGTGGTAAAAAACAGAAATTTTCATTTCTCTTTTCATTAAAATCTCCTACCACGTAGTAACGGCTACATCCATCAATTTATATTAACAGTTACTGGCTTATTCAATCTTGAGCTAATGACATACATACATGGCAACCAAAATACCTTTTTAAGAAACAGTGACACTCATACTCACAATACAAAGAAAAAAACTTTTACGTGCCTTTCAAAAACCTGGATTTATCCAAAAGAGCACCAAATATTTTTGGTTTGTACCTGTAGGAATTCCTTCCATACAATCTAAGAAGTCTGCTTACTCATTCATTTAAAAGACAACTAAAAAAAGTATTGATAGATCTGTGTCCTTACTCAATTCAAGAATTCTTATAAATGATTTAGTTTTAATGTCATACCATTTGACCTACAGATACATTTTAATTTTACCATTTTGTGCCTCACTTATGTGTAAATAAAAATATTTTCCAAAAGCATCACTTGATGTCCGTTTCTAAGGAAATGGTTCTCAATAATAATTTTTGAAATTTACATCATTCCTAAAGAATAACAATTAGTTTATTATGCCTTTTTCAATTTTTCATCACAGATATTAATTTAATTTCATCCGACATTTCTTTCTAACCTATATCGGTTGTAGGTTATTCGAATTTCAACTAATTTTGATATAAAAATCCTGATATTTAAATTTCCCACTCTTTTGTACTTGTTTCCTGTCAAGTTGTGGGTTTCAATACATGTACAGGGTGTCCTCGCTATATTTCTGTATCTGAATTCCTCCGTGATGTTTTGATAATCCCCATACACTGTTGTATTCAGTTTAATTTTAGTTATATGCTTAGATACTCTCCATGTTTAGTGTTAATACTCTCAATGATCTGTGTTTTATTTGTAGGTTTTTTTCCAAATTGACTTGCTTTCTGATGATCAGGCTTTCGCTTTGCTGACAACAATCGATCATTTTTTCAGGTAAAATTTTTCGTGTACTGAGTCATGTCGCACTTAGACTAATTCTACACTTTTCTGATTCAAGACCTACCTGCTATGTGAGGTGGAAAACAGGCAATATACTTCAGTCCTGACTCCTTCAGAACATCATACATCCTCTGATGATCTGCGTTCAGTTCCTTGAACATTGGAGGAACCTTTTCTGGTTCCCGAAACAGGAAAGCTGACAAACAAACAGAAACTATTTCTACGTTCAGCTCTTTCATGGCTCTGACGATATTTTTCATCCCTTCGCTCAGATCGGTGGTGGCTTTAAGGTCATTGTTTGTACCCAGGACGACGACAACAGCAGTAACATTTTTTATTGCATTCAGTACATCTTTATACTCCAAAACATTGCCTTTGACTACTTCGACGCTGTTTCTCAAATGGTCGGGCAGTTTTGCTGGATCTCTGAGAAACGCTCTGACATTGAGACCTAGGAAAAGTTAATCATTATTTACATTATGCTAAATTATATCTTATTCTTTCAATAGATAATCACAATTATTTAAATGTTTATACTAAAGATGTAAAATAAAATATCAAAAAAATATCAATTAAATACACAATAGTTCGATATAGTATGCACAAGAATAGAATAAGAATCTCTGAAGTTATTACAAAATGGAATACAGATTTCATAACTTGTTGGACTAGTCAACGTACACACATACATAACCTACTAATAGCACACATACAAATATAATACTTGTCAATTTTCCAAAAGTAATACAGAACACTTTAAAGTCAATATTTTAAACTGGGTTTGTTGTTGTTGTTCTCATTTTGATAATATTCGCCATTTTACATAACATTCTGTGAAGTTCTTATATACAGCTCTTGAGTAAACCAAACTTTTTTTAATTTAATTTTTCTTAAAGGAAAAAAATGGGATATCATAGTGATATTTGAGGATATTAAAAAATATATTCTCCAAAGTAGGAGCGTTATTATTATTTACCCACTGTTCTTTTTGGAATAAGTTGCCAAATGCTATCATGTTATTTTCAAAGAAATCACGTTTGTGAAATCATTGTTTGAATTTGTCTTTTTCGACATACAGTTGTTGAAAAAGACATGTTTGACATATTTGAAATGAATGGTCAGAAATGTGACAGATTTTGACTACTTGTGTATGCATCTCAAATAATAATAATAATAATAATAATCTCTTTATTTACTCAGATTGATTTGTATAACCATAGGAGCAGAAGTACAAATGAAAAAGAGGAAAACGTCAGTGTACAATATTTAAAATATAAGTGAATTTATTTCACCCATCAGATCATACAATTTATAGTAATAACAAATAATAATTTAGTATGATAGGGAATCGGTTTAGATATAGAATCATACATGATTCTTATTAATTTTAAGCCAATAAGTTGATATGCAGCAAATATCCACATCATTTACATTGATAATTATTTCAAGATCTATATTACCGGAGCACAAAAAAAAATGTTTTTTTTCATGTCCCTCTTCAAAAATATTTCTCATTACACGTTTATGATGCTGGTCAAAATCAAATCTTCTCTAGTGTAACCCCTTGGTCAATAACTTGAATCATAGGACAGGTCTTTAAATTGAAAATCTGCCCTATTAATAAAAGTTTTCAAAAATTTTGTACAAACTCAAAATATAGATTTTCAAAATGGCTCAAGTACCAGCTTGAATACTAAACTACAAAAACAAGAGCCACAAAGACACCTGATGAACCCTCAGCAAGAAAGTACAATATTATATGTGGGAATAATAAAACCATCATCATCTAACGAACCCCGTCTTCAAAATCCAGATTTTAGAAAACGTTTTATTTCAACTACTGATGCTTCTACTGCTCTACAGTATTTATCGCAAGGCCATGTTGGTAGAGTTAGGTACCCATTGCCTACGCTTCAAGAACCCTGAGCCCTTCAGATCAATATTATCCTACTATAGAAAAAGAATTACTAGTGATTGTCAATTTCACAATATATTTTTGACCTTATTTATTTGAAAGAAAATTTACTATCATTGCTAACTATAAATCTCTTCATTGGTTATTGTGCACTAAAGACCATTCCTCAAAACTAGTTAGATGATATTTAAAATTGGAAGAATATGAATACATCATACATAGAAAAGGAAAAATGGAAGAATATGAATAGAAAAAGAAGAAAAATGTGCTGCTGATTCTTTGTCAAGAATGAAGCTGCACCCAAAAAAGACAATCAATCGTTATTAAATTTCAAAACAGAAGAAGAAGAAGAAGACTGACTAGATTTTTTAATTCTTCGCAGACAAATGAAAAGGAAATCGCTGACATAGATGAAATCGCTAAAATAGTTCAATCATTACACGACCTCATAAATGATGAAGTAGAAAAACATCATCCAGAAAAATCTCAACAAAACAACGTTCTAAAAAATCTAAACCAAGAATTTCTGAAGAAAAGTAAATCAAAATAATAGAGTAATAATAGAGCAGGTAATAAAAAAACAAAAAACTGATAGTTCAAACGAAACACATTATAAAAAAAAACGATTTTAGAAATCCCAATATCAGAACAAATATTATTAAGTAATGACACCCTGTCTCCATGTGTAAATATTATAAAACAATTTGATAAAAGTAATTTTCCAAACAAACCTAGAAAACCTCCTAATAAGAATTTTCTGATGATATTTTAAAACTAAAATCGTTAATGGAATATTATTTCAATAAGAATTGAAGAAAGTAGTAATTCCGATATCACAAAAACATTTCAAAAAGTTAGCCTTTTAAATTGATTCAAAGTAACTTTCTCGTAGAAGAACAAACTGAAAAAATAAAAAACTATCATTACTGGCCCAACACGATTAAAGACTTAATGAACTGCATATATGCATGTATAACATGTCAAAAATCCAAATAATCATGTTACAAAGTTTAATACTATACCTATAGGGTAATATCCATTGGAACATATGTATATCATTAACATATATGTTGATGTGTTTTGACTTAATAAAATAAAATTTTTAAATCATTGATTGTTTCTCACATTTTGCTCAATCATAACGTATCCAACTGAATATTTTATTTGGTTTATTAAAATTCATTACCCATCATAGTACAGGTATTCCCAATGAAATAACCTGCGACAAGTATTGACTTCAAGAATAGCCTCAATGAAGATTTTTGCAAACTTTATGAAACCACTCTTCACTATATAACTCCGAAAAACCTGAATAATAATAGCCCTATAATACACTTACATTCTACTTTAATTGAAGAAACTATAACTTTGATATTAGAATCTCCCAATTGACCACAAATGTTATATTCAATTGGATTGTGACACAAAAATCGAAACCTGGCAATCAAAATATCATTAAAGCAAACTTAAACCAAAATAAAAGATCACAAAGAAACAAATTGTTTCAGATGACAACACTATATCTTCTACTTCACGGGATCCCCGCAGTGACAGAACAACAAAAACCAATGTCAAAGGTAACTAATCTTATCCTCCCCTTTTCTCTAGAAAAAGCAAAAACAACTTCCCAAAATCATTAATTTTTAAAATTCTTCGAGATAAACAATTCGATCCTCCAATAAAAATTATACCTATTAATGCAGAAACAATAGCCGACTTTATTTCAATAGAGTGAGTAAATAAGTAGATAGAGCAAGTAAATAGCTCACTGCACTTTAGACAATGATGAAAAATATGTTACTTTATAATTTAGAAAACTATCACAAAAAAATTATGAACAAAGACACGAGTAGTTTGTGACAAATTGTCAAAATTCAATAACTAATTGACAACCAAATGAAAAGTCTAGTTAAAAATTTGAAGAAGTGCACGCTTTTCTTAAGACTTCAAAATTATTTGATACCATTAATGAATTGAATATTAGCTATTCATAGTAAAATATTACCATTATCAGATGTTAAAGAGCTAACAAATACAATTTACCAAATTTTGAGAATATTCAGTGATTCCAATCTCCGATCTAGCCGTAATTTTCTTGAAACATTATAATATCCATAACTCAACTAACCACCATTACGAAGATGTACCGTATACATGAATAGAAGATTCACATCTCTATCATGTAGATAATATAATCTCCAAGGATTTTCTACAAAAATTATTAAATGAAAATGCCCACCACCAACCTTCAATATATCAGGTTCCTGCTTCAAAAGCCATATTCTCGACCTAACTATATATGTAGTGGTGCACAGGAGATAACCAGGTAAGTCTGTCTCTGTACACTAGAGAGTGTTACCGGAATCATTTGCTGGCAGTTTATCCATACTTGATCACTGGTCTGACAATCATGACATATATTCAATGGATATTTTTGGGATAAGTTCCAAGATTTTCCACAGATCCTTTGACATGACTATAGGGGATAAACCAGTTCTAGCTTTTCCGAGTTATCGTTCTCGTCAAGGTTTTTTATCAAGGTGCAAATGGAATAGCCTCACCATTGAAGGAAAGTAGAATTGATCATCCTGGTGGATTTGTAGACATCTGATACGTCTGACACCAATGATGAACTTTGTCTAACGCACTTTCCTATGTAGATCTTGATAAGATGAAAAGATCATCTACATAAGCTTACAGATCTACCTGTCGAGCAAAATGTATGTTAGAAGGGAGAATAAGCTCCCCCAGTAGTACTCCTAGTCCTAGTAACTGTCCTGTTGTAAGCACGGGTTAGATCTGGCCTGAAATCCTCGAACCCAAGTTAACAGTTACTGATGGGATCCGTTTTTTTACCAATAAAGTATGTATTGAAGGATATTCCTATTGAAAATTGGAAAAATCAATGTCCAAATGCACCTTTTCAATAATACAATGGTAAACCATCAGGACTATGAAAATTTTAAATATTAGTTCAATTCTCGAATATCTTGCTGTGTGCCACATATCCCTTGAAGTTTTTATTCTGAACTGTTGGTGAGTATAATATAGGTGAATATATATCTGAACTGAAGATAAGGAAGAAAACATAATTTGCCGTCTAATCTGCAAATCTTGAATTGTTATAAGTTTTCTTCTAATTGAATATAGATGTTTAGGTATATGTGTGTACATTTTCTTACTTACTCCTTTATCATTTTGCTAAAATCCTGTTCTATATATACTTTCTGTATTAAATATATAGAGAGTAAAGAGATATATTCTACTAGTATTAAACCATCGTTTCAACTAGTAATCTATTATTTGTAAAATTTAATTAAAAAAAACTCGCCTTTTTTTACGGCTGCTTCTACGGCACAAATACCTGTCATACCGGTAGATCCGAAAATCACAACTTTTTCCATGGTTATGAATGTTTCTACACTTGAAATGACTGAATGACTGTGGTTGGACAAGGATTAAAATAATTTTAATACATCATCATCCTGACATTGCACTTCCTAATTTCGTAATAACAAATTCGAACTGTCAAGGCGTCAATGTAGCCAACATGTTCCAACAAAAATTATCTTATTGTAAATTTTTTAATAATGTTGGTATTTTCAATAGTGAATTTTACCAGAAATGGAATTAATAATTCAATTTGTAGATACTTATATCTGAGTATCATTTTAATTTGGATTGAACCCCGTCTATAGTTTTCATTTGTTTCTCTTAATGTCTTTTTTGGAAATTATGGCTAGGTTATATAAATAAGTATAATATATTTGAACTGGAAAATATTATAAATAATTCTAATGTGGGATTGATTCCTGACGATAAAATCGATTTTTGAATAATTTTTTTTTCAGCTTGGTGTAATACTTACAGTTGCTCAAATGACTTGAAACATTAGACGGTTCGCTTCTCCACGGCAACAATACAAATTCAAATGTTTTCTGTCAACTGAAAATGATTTCCGATTCTCACCATTAATCAATTCTTTTCATGAAAGCAAAGCTGTTTTGATACAGTTATTCCTAGCGTTCCATCAAAGTAGTTCATATAGAAATGAACAATCTTGATAAAATCGTGATCAAAGTGCACAAGATTGCCGAAAATGGGACGGTGGTATATTCCTCCAGATTCGAAATCGACCCGAACATGAAAGAACCAGTTTCTAGCACCTACCTGTCGCCAGAAAAAGTAAGTTTTGCGTTATCTTCAGAAAATAAACTGATTCTCAATTACCAGCGCTTCGAATCTGACGAGGAACGCCTGAAATGTCTAAAACTGAACGAGGACGAAGAAAGGGTTATGCCGATATCTGGTAAACTAGTGCTGAATATCCCGACCATGATAAGATGTCAGAATTGCGAAACTAATTTTCCCACTAAATACCAGTATCAAAGACACCAGTGCGAATTCAATGCAGACAAAGTAGTTTTCAAAACGGAATTTGACCACTCGGATAAAGACGTTCGGGTAAAGTATGTCTGCTCTATCTGCGAGAAACAGTTTGTGAGCAAGAATAACCTGGAGCGACATCAGTCCAGTCACGAGAGCACTCAGGAAAACATCTGTGAGCACTGTAACAAACACTTCGTGAGTGAAAACCGACTCAGAATACACAAGGAAAACCACTGCAAGAAAGCCGGAGACATATCAAAGTTCTATAGGAGTGATGTCACGGTTTGGAAATGCAAAAAGTGTCACGAGGTTTTTTCGTCCCCTGTAACGGCCAACTACCACGTGACACTATGTTCGGAAGTCGTTCTAGAAACTAGAGAGCCTGCTGAGGAGACAAATGTACAAGACAGGGAAAATGAAAAGGATGCCGTAACAGACAAAAGAGTTGAAAAAATGTTGACGGAAATCCTTCTTCAGTGTGAGTTTTGCAACAGAACGTACGCCGATAAAAACTTGCTGCTCATGCATCAGAAAAAACACACCACTTCAAAAAATTATGAATGCGTCAACTGTTCTCAAGCGTTTGATTCCTATACAGCTGCTTCACAACACTGGATGAAAAAATGTTCAGACTATGTGAGTTTGTTTTACCTCCCGAAACTAACCTATTGCGAGTATTGCGACAGGACTTTCAAATCCCACGAGCTCCTATACACGCACAAGATAAAAAAGAAGCACTATACTTCGAAGGTCTACGAAGCCAATTTCGAAGAAGAGCCAATTTCCGCACTCAAAGAGAAATATATAGACAACAAGGAGATTCTTAATAAGCTCATCGAGGACGTTTTGAAGACTCTCGACGTTCCAGTCGAGAAGATTGCCATCGCTCGAAACTCCACGAACGACGAAAATATTGAAAGAAATCTTGACATCGAGGGGAACCCCATGATCGAAATAAGCGAAATTAAAACTGAAAACGAGGAAATGGAGTGCATTGAAAATATCAGTGACGTAGTGGAGAAGAAGAAGAGAGGCAGAAGACGCAAATGGAGTAGGAGCCAGAATGGAGGAGCGAAAAAAATTTGTTCGGAGGTCAATCAAGGTTTCAAGTTCCAGTGTGAAAGATGTGTCAAAGTATTTGATAATACTGGGGATTTGGAAACACACCGTGAGAAGGAACACGCCTCTAGTTTCTCATGTGAGGAATGTGGACAGGTATTTTTCGTGTTACTATCAATATTTTTTACATTTGAGTTTTTCGTTATGAAATTATCAATTGCAATGGGAACAGGGAACATGCATGTGGTTCAGTTTTGAAATACTTCTATTTCAACAAAAGCTGTGAAAATTGCTGAAACTTACAAATAAAACTTTAATTTTTTCATAATACAAAATTGAACATTCCAAACCTGCCAAAAACGTATTCTTGGCGGTAGGTGAACAAATGGATCGTTACTCCATTTTTTCACAGGAAAGGCGTTTCGGTTGTCAACATTTTTTTCAAAACGGATGAACACGAGCGCCGCCAGCATTTTGAAAAATTTCGGTAATTGTCAACTGATTGACGCGTCAACAGTATAAATATGGACAATCTCAAACAAAAAATAAGAAATGTATATAATGGCATTACTTACACCAATCTTGCTAGAAAATTGCAACATGATCAAATATGGACCACAATTCAGTAGTGTATCACACTTGATATTTTTATATATATTCATTCAAAATAACTAGTTAAACAGAAAAACAATTTATTTCATAATGAATTATTGGGGGAAAATAAAACCAATACAGAAAAATAATTCTACATGACCAACTACTTTTAGCGCTCGAATTGACAACCTCTTTGTGTCGAAAAAAATCGATTTTTATGTATCCTCAGAAAAATTCTATTGAAGTAGGGTATGGGGATCGAGCTGGCCAGGCAATTGGTCCATTGTTACCAATTCATTTGGGAATATTGCATTTTAATGTCCCCTTAATATTTCTGTATTATGTAAATGGGTACCCTCTTGTGGATATTGTATTTCACCACGGATGTTCGGTGGCAATTCATCTAAGTAGTCATCAAACTCCACATAATTCAAATGCTCATCGTAAAAGAAAGGAACTAGTTTATTTGTACGTAAATTTCCCTACCAAACATTCATTATGAACCTTTCCTGGAAATTTGTTATTCTATGTAAATGATCTTTCGCATTATTTCACCTAATGAATGTGTCTGCATCCATATTATTTTTTAACAAATATATCCAACTTTCCTATTTATACGTCTTAACCACCTCCGAACTCCCTTTCATTAAGGTGATGATTTTTGCGTATACAAAGAATAATCTTGACTAGAAATATTTTTGTAACTGACCGTAACAGTAGGATTCACCGTAACGGTGAATCCTACTGTTTCTGAGATATTCGCGAAAAACTGAAAATGACAGATTTCATTTTTTGGCATGGGAACGTTTTGCTTCATTTCATTTATTGTATAATCTGGTTCAACCCACCTTCCAATGAGAAGTTTCTTTATTTGAACTCCATCATCAACATATTTTTGTAATACGGACCTGTGTATTTTTTATACATTTTTGTAGTCATTGTAATTACAAATTCAATAATATATTACAACATATGTATTTATCGACGAGAGATCAAATTTCTGAATATCGTTGCAAGCACATAGTAATACACCTCGTTGAAAAAGAAATACTTGCGAAAGAGAATTTAACGAATTAGTAAAACGTAGAAAATGAACATCAGAACGGAATGCTTTACGTTACATTTTTTAAGTTACCACTTCACACGATACCGCATTAGATGTTCAAATTGTTTTCCATAATTTCTTGATCAAATAGTGTACTTGTGGTTCTCTTACATCTGTGTAGTGATAGCCGTGTAGGCTCTCCTGATTGAATCTGCGTCGTGTTGGAAATATTTATATTTTCTTATTAGGCTAAGTGGCAAATCTTCTACAAACTCAATTAAAATCCCTAATAAGAAGTCTAAGTATGATTCTCCGGTCAGAGACATTACAAAAAAGTGGGGGCCAATAATTTTATTATCAAGATCACTAAGCCATATGTTAACACCATAAATATATCTTTTGAAAATTTCTAACTCTATATAAATATTGATTCTCTTGTCGCCGGTGATAATATATATTCCTGTTGAACCATCCGTTATTATTAAGATCACTAAGCCATATGTTAACACCATAAATATATCTTTTGAAAATTTGTAACTCTATATAAATATTGATTTTCTTGTCGTCGGTGATAATATATATTCCTGTTGAACCATCCGTTATTGGTAAATCTACTTTTAACACACCACACATTTTTGGACTTATTTCATTATTTGGGCGAAATTTTCTAATGAGCTATCTACCAAAAACTTTTCTCCTGTAGAAGTCTCTCAAACGCAAATGATGAACTTTCCTGACTCAATAAAGCTTGAATTTATTTTTCTTTAAAATTTTCCGTACAGACGTAGTGGATATGGCCGAATTAAGAGCAATCTCCCTTCGGGATACTTCTTTGTTCTCAATTTTTTTTATTTTCCACAAATCCTAAATCAAATGAATGTCACTTCATCATTATTGAATGAATTTTTTTGAACTCATCCAAAACTTCGATTTCATTTTCGCCACCACATTCAGTAACCATATATTTTCGATACGTTGAAAATATCTATGATTAGGAGAGGAAGTTTCTGGCTTTCTACTACTCCATCTTACTCCATCTGAAAGTTACTTCTTTGCATGATCTACACAAGATATAAGGAACATATAGTACACTTGAAATATGGAAGACCAACATATTTTGCAACAAAACCATTCCATAGACTTCAGTTCATTAAGATTATTTAGATAAGTTAACAACAACAGGCAACTAGATACCTATGAGAATGTAAAAATAATTATACACAATAATATTATGAATAACGATGACGGACCTATACCAAAGAGCATACTATATAGCTTGTTAATGTTGTTGGGTTTACTGATCAATACAAAGGACGCATTACAAAAATAAATTTAGATAGGCAATATTGTGAAATTAATTTTATATAGCTGAAATTTGTTTTATATACAGCTTCAAAAGTTAAATATATATTGTAAAATAATAAATAAGGAAAAATTAGAAAATTAATTTTGGTTGGTATACCTGTATGGGTGGTACATCTGGATGGTTTACCTGTATGAGATATCTATATAGCATAAATAGGGTTAGCTTCGCATTAATTTTTAGTTTTAATATTTCTCTTTGAATATGATCACTTGGTGATGGAAACACGTGTCGAAGTGTTAAAAATAACGAGAAGCTGCGATACATTCAGGAGAACGCGCCAGCTTTATCAACCAACGACCACTCCCCACACCGTGAGGTAAGTGATCATTGGGTACGAGAATCATGTGCCCTGAGTAAGAATGACAGCCTTCTGCATCTGTCCGGCTAAGATTTCGAGAGTAGAGAAGGCATCATTCCACCAAGGACTCCAATAATCACAACAACCATCTTGACATAGTGGTCTGGATAGAGTCTGCGGAGTTCGAAGAGAAATTCTCCCCCTCTTTTCGGACGATAAATATCGTCTTACTCTGGTGGTCGAGAAGGACTACATGAGGCTTATTAGCTTGTATGAGCCTGAGGGTGGGGAATGAAGAGTTCCAATAAATTCGTCACTTCGGATTCAGTATCCAAAACTGATTCAAAATCCCCCGGAGCGTTGGGTAACACCGGTGTCTCATCAATACCGAAAGAGTGCCGTAGATGGTGATATAGCATTCTTAGTGGCATGTTATGTCGATGAATATAGGCTGAGACCGCATATGCTAGACATGCTGATAGCAAGTACATTAGGGTCTCAGGCGCCTCGCGGCAGGCCCTGCACATTGTGTTAGGAACCTCTATACCCATCACGTGACTGCGGTAGACTAAGGTATTGAAGACACCATCCTGGCAAGCCATGATGCATCCCTCAGTTTCCGACTTTAGTCCACTCTACCTGTGGAGAGCGAAAGTCAGGCACTTTGATGATAAGCCAAGGTCTCCAATGTTATTGGAGAAGACCCAATGCATTGGCTTATCTTTGTGTTTCCGCAGAAATGAGATGATACCTGCGGCTTTTATATGAGCTTTTTGCTGCACGGGTTCCGACTCGGTGACAGAGTTGTGGTCACCTCGTTCAATGTCGAAAATTAAACCGAGTTCCTAACGGACCATGAAGATTAGGGGATCCGAACTGCTGACGACTTTACAGGCTATATCCAATACCATTCGGTCAAGTAGACACTCCAAACTTAAAAGTCCACGACCTCCCTGTTGTTGGGGGAAGTACAGCTGTGTAACGGAAGATTTGGGATGCAAACTCCTATAGAGATGTAAGTAAGATTGGAACGACAAGCATATTTGTTGCAGCAACTTTGTTCTTCCCCGACAGTTCCGATGACCAGATCTGTCGAAGTTTGGGCTGATACTTGCCGCTGAGAGAGTTCTTCACTGCTGTTACCTCTTCCATTCCAAATTAAGTATACGTCTCTCCGGCATCCAAATGATGTAGGATGCTTCCATCTACGAGTTGCACATCCTCTCCGTAGTCTCCACATCGTCCTCTATTGAGATGGGCCATTGCACATTTGCCTATCTCAAATTTCATACCGATAGCATTCGTTTACTCTTCCACCACCCTCAAGGACTGATGGAGATCCTTCCTTCCAGAGGCATAAAGTTTAAGATCATCCATATGCCTCCGGTTTCCGGGGGTGCCACAGTTGTACCCTCGAGTATTTCGGATCGCAACGGATAATGGCAATAGTGGGATGCAGAAGAGACGCGGACTTGTTATGATGAAGCGAGTTCGCCAGAGTGGTATCAATTGTTCAATTCATCTCACTCACCGATCCAGGCCATAGAGAGGTTTCGCTTATATGGTATCGAGTCCTACGTTACACATCTATCAATGAGCAGGTTCTTTTTACATCCAGCGACTTCTCTAATCGACCCTCTCTGCTGATATATCCGTTCGAACACTCGGTCAAGCATGTTATCGGTCTGTAATTTGAATCGACAAATCTCCGCTTTAGGAGATGAGAACGGTCCGTCCCTCGACAAACCAATCCGTAATCGGCTCCTCTCCGTCCTGCCATGAGATCAAAACTCTGGCCAAATGGCGGTGGGTGCTTATTAGTTTTTTCCATCAATAAATGTTCATCCCATCTGGGCCTGCAGCAGCAACGTTTTTGGAACCCACAAGGGTTCGTATTCGTATCCCTTCAAGGCAGTGCTGTTTGGTGGTCAGCAGCACACATTCACTTAAAAAGTGTGTTGCATACGTCGTAGTTTGAAGGCTATTCGCGGCACTGCGGGCGTGAAAGGCCTGTTGGCCGCCCTGTAATTCATCACATATTGGATACGAGACGCGTGTTGTCTCGACAACGTGATCTTAGCCTCCATCTTGTGTTCAATCTTCCGAATCGCAAGGTCGGAATTTCGTCCTTCCGATTCGGAAAGCGATTGGACGACGCT
Source organism: Leptinotarsa texana (assembly GCA_015342105.1). Lineage (NCBI taxonomy): Eukaryota > Metazoa > Arthropoda > Insecta > Coleoptera > Chrysomelidae > Leptinotarsa > Leptinotarsa texana. Next base: position 21,339 of record WOGN01000719.1, read on the forward strand.
ATACACGGCAGTGATTTGTCAGATGTCAGCTTCTTCTGTTTCTGTTAGAACAATCTGAACCTCCGCATCCAAACAAGCCAGTTTTTGTGACTTCATGGGTCTTATTCTGTGGAGCGCCCTGCGTGTTCTGATTGACTCCATTGGTGGCATGATGCAAGTCTCCTCTCCAGCCGTGTCAACGAGTGGTAGAACTCTCACTTCTACCACTTCGTTAGCAGGCTGGGAAGGAGCCTGCCAACGAAGTTAGGATACGTAATCCCTAAGATTTTGGGCGGAAAAGGCGGCCTTCTTCGGATGTATTTCACACCACAGATCATGCAATTTCGCCATGTACCCTCTTCTCGCTGGCTTACTACTCTCGTAGTAATGCATAAGGCTATCTCTCTCTCTCACAATTCTCAAAATTTTTATTTCTTTTTCAATAACAATGAGAACACCACCTCCAGCTACTATTAAAACCAGATGAATACAATTTCGATATCAATCTCTTGAAAGTATTTTCAGAAATACGATTATGAATGTGAATGAAAGCTAAAGGAAACATAATTATATTCATTACTGAGATTCATTGTATTATTTTTTAATTATTATTATTTCAATAAACCTATGGCCATAACACGCAAACATGCAAAAAGACATCCTGTTTTACAATTTTGAGATATATCACTGAGATATCCTTTGAATCAACTCATTTGATGCCATAATATTCAAATTCATGGTGTAAAATTCTACTACTCATATATTTACCATCAAGTGGTGGGATCGTATAAGAGAAAATGTATTGTAACTTGTGTACTTTTTTGTACTTAATTATCACAAAAGTTAAATAATATACCATTTAAATACAGTTTGACAACAAAAACTTTTCAGAAAGATATCTCGTTCATTCATTATATACTTTAGATACTTATCCATTTAGTTTTTTCGTACGTTGTGACGAAATACTATTAATTTTATTCATTTTAACAACGTGTATGTTCAACTGACCAATTTGAAGTTCAGAATTTAATAGGAATTTAAATTATCTCTCCATGATCAAATAGACGTTTTTACTGCTTACTGAAGTGTTAACATTGGTCAGTGTGTTTCAAATTACAAACGAACAAAAATTTTAAGACTACGCTTATGCAAATTATGTATTGGAAATCGAGAACTTAGTTTTTAAAAAGAAAATCGATTTCATATAAGACTCAAAAGCGTTTATTCTCTTCGAGAGCAGTACAAAGAATGAATCTTTATTAAGACAATTATTACAAGATT
>WOGN01000720.1:0-24009 GCA_015342105.1 Leptinotarsa texana
ATGGGCCAAAAGCCCGAAACACGTGTCTATGGTTTGCCACTTTCTTGAGTGCTATGTCCGATAATAACTTCTTTATCTATATTTATAACAAAGACAATGGGACTACCCTGCAAAGATGCAAAGAGAAATATTCTATCAAACTTACATGTATCAGCAACAATAGAGATTCTATAGCTCCTGTGATATCAGTAATAGTTAGTTTATCTTCCTTGAATAGCATCAAACATACCAGACAGGTAATAACTGAGAACACCGCTAAATTCATTGAAAACAAAAGCTTCTGTATTTTGCTATTGTTCATTTCAGGGTGAGCTCCTATCGTTGCCATCATGCTCAAACTAACATTTATATTGAAGAAGTACATTTTCAATTATTAGAAGTACTAGTGATGCAGCTTATACTCGTCACATTTATTTATACTCGTATAGATATAAATCAATAACTTATTCATTTATACGGCTATAATTAAAAGTTTTGGGCGAGCTTCACATCGTAAGATCATGAAACATTTAACATCATTCCTAAATAACTTTCCAGACATTTTTTTATATGATCATTCCAGATAAACATATCCATAATTTTCGTCAAATTCCTTATAATCCCATCGAAAATATACTTCAGATGTTGTAAGTCCACATAGTCGGTTTGAAATGATTTTTTTGTGAACTCATCAGATATTCTGAAGAAGCGGAATTTCGCCATGAATTATTTCAACGAATAGTTGAAACAGAAAGTGAACACTAATTTACTTCTGATATATAATCAGAGAAATTGCGAGTTCATATAGAAAAATCATTTTTGTACTCTGGAGTATTACACCCCAGTAGCTCACAAAAGCTATGCTGAACTTGATAGATGAGAAAGTAACGATTAAAAAGAATCATGAGTTTTTTACAGTTTCACACTGTTTAATCTAGAATATATTTCCAAATTCGCAAGATATGTATTACTAGCGACCCGCAACAGCTCCCCACGGGTGCAATTCTGATACTAAATATAAATTCACTCGCCGGAAGTTCAAAAGCATGGACAAAAAATAATGTTGTTTTATGGACACGCTTCTTCCCTGGCGGCTTGCGTCCCAGGTTGAATATTCAAAAATCTTTACTTATTGCACATCTACAATACAAAACGAACCTTTATACGAAACTAGTACTATGTCGCTGTTCCAATATTTTGACAGAATCAGAATCAACGAACTTACGCGTATATCGCGTTATAGAACAGTGCTTTCAAAAATTGTTCTACAGCGCCATCTAGTGGTGAGTTACAGAAAAATTGATAGCCTTGAAACCTTCTCTATGGAAAATTACTTATGCATGTCAAGTTTCATCACGATCAGTTGAGCACATCTACATTATGGAACAAACCTTCATACAAAATTTTGGCCTCCGAAAATATAGCGGTATGGAGAAGCATTGATGAAATGGTAGTTTTCATATGGAAAGGTGCCCATTTCACCCCTAGGGGGCGCTCAAGTTGGAATATTTGAAAATCATTACTAAATGCGCCTCTAAGACCTAAGAAGCACCTATATACCAAATTTCAGCTTCCTAGGAATCACCAGTACGGAAAAAAAGAGATGAATGGTTGAATGCGTGACTTTCGTATTTAGAAGTATATGTAGAAGTATCAAGTAGAATTCCCTAAGTAGATATTCAGCATTGCGAATTTTTTTCAATGTTGAATACAATCAAAAGTTGTTAAATGTTCTAAAGAACATGTCACCATGTTGTTATCAAAAAAAATTTCGTGACTCCCGTTGGATATATAATGAATCTCAATTATTTCTTTACAGAAAATGACCTCTCTTCAGAAAATAACCTCTCCTAATTTATTATCTTATATCGAAGTCAAATTAACTAACTTTTGATCAACCTCATTCCAAAGAGTTCGGTTGCTCGTTCAAGTTTTGCTAATTTTCTACAGAAATGGTTATCATCGTTCATTTTGAGTACCATTTCGACTTTTTAGGCTAAGATAACATATAATTCCTTACAGAAACCAATCAATAGAAGTTCTGAAGACATCGTTATAGTAAGTAACGCAAATATTCTAATATTTTCATCTGAAAAATGAATAAATACTGTCACAATATAAAAATAGAGACATGAATACTTATATACAGCTTGTCAAATCTAGGCAGCGACTTGTAACATATCACTACCTGCGCGCACTATTGACAAAGAACGCATTAGGATAGAAAAGGATGAAATCTATAATGCGACTTGGTGCGCCTATTTGGGTGGCCTGAGAGGACAGTCCTCGCCGCAAATAGCAATAAAAATGGATGGTTCTTCAATTGATGGTTAATTATTAGTTTAGTATGATAAATTTGGTATTTACGTATTTCAATTTAAATGAGTATGTTTTTCAGCACCCTGTATTGCAATTAATTTCAGGTTTATTAAGGTAAAATAGAGAGACTCATTCTGTAAATGTAATTTATTTGGATTGAAGATTAAATTTCAAAACAAATTTTTTGGGAAACGTTATATTCATTGAGATGAACGAATCCAAAAAAATATATAATGACAGTTATGATCAAAAATTACAAAGGTTCAACTCCAGGCAGATCGAGATCGCTTGAAGAGTTATCACTATCCTCACTGGTAGTATCGTTGTCACTATCACCTTGAACATTAATAATAAATTTATCTATTGTGAAATCAAAAGCAAATTTCTTCGAAGCATAATATTTTTCGAAACGTTTAGCGTTTTCGCAACGATTTTTCCACTGCTCTTGAGAAAACGAAGTGGAGAATTGAGAAATTGATTAAGGCTCTGGCAGCCGAGATTTTCAGTGTTACTATGTGTTACTATTCGCTTCACTTCTTGTTTTTTTTTAATCTGGTTCAACCTATTATCAATGAGATGTTTCGTTCATTGAAATCCATCGTCAATATTTTTTTAAATACGGCCTTGTATATTTTATTATACATTTTGGTAGTCACTGTAATTACAAATTCATTGATATATCAAAACATACGTATTTCTCGACGTTTTTCCCGAAAACACATCCTCAATATTCTATCATTTTTTTTATTGAGAGTTCGAATTTCTGAATATTCCTAAAATCCAAACAGACTTCTGTTTTAATCTTCCTCTTTGAAGATAATCACTTGGTGATCAAAACACGTGTCGAGGTGTAAAAATAACTATTTGGTGTTTGGAAAAACTCCAGTAATATTTAATAAATATAATGATTTACTCTCACCTGGTTTAGGTAGTTTTAGCAAGGGAACAATTTCCAGAAAAATCAAATCGAATTCAGTTGTATCACCTAAATTTTGTAGAGCGCGGTCTTTACCGTTTTCATTGAGTGATAAAGTGGAAAAGAAGTTGAATATATTATGTAAATTAGGAATTATCGAAACGGTTGACTATTTAAAATTGTAGAATTATTCGTACAACTACAAAGAGGTGAACAATTCACCAAATTAGACTTGTCGAATGCATATAAACAAGTTTGTTTAGATGAAGATTCAAAAAAGTTGATAACAATTTCTACACAAAAGGGGTCGGAAAATAATCCAGCCGATATGTTGTCACGTTTACCTACCACAACAAGCATTAGAGAAAATTTCTGTAGAAGACAGAGATCTAAATTACGTCCATTAGTTTTCAAAGAAGGATGATTTATTTAAAAACATTCCGAATATTGTTAAATATGGTTGACCTTCAAGACTTCATCCAAGTTGGGCAAAGATGAACATAATAGAATTGTAATCCCTTATGAATTGCGTGGTGAAATACTGGAAAGTTTGCATCATAGTCACATGGGTGTGGTAAAAGAGTCTTGTGCGCTCAAGTTTTTATTGGCCCAATTTAGATAAAGAAATTAAAAGTGATTTGCAAAACTTGCGAAAATTGTTTAGTAAATAAGAAATTGCCTGAAAGAACCATGAAACAGATTACACTTGGATTTTTAGGACCTTTTGTGAATGAGAATTTTTTGTGCTCATAGTAAGTGGATAGAAGTATTTTCAACGACTCTCATCACTTAGATATTAACCATAACCACACCGTCATTTCATCGGGTATCTAATAGTGCTGCTGAAAATTCAGTAGGCATAATTGAAAAGGCATTAAAAAATGCACGTTTAGATTATTGTTCAACTCTACACTGTACTACAAAGTTTCCACCAGCAAAACTATTTCTTGGGAGAGAGTTACGCACTCGTTTTCATTTTTTATTATTGCTTCATAATCAATCAGATTTGAAAAGTTCTATTTCAGAGGCTCAAAATAGGCAATATTACTATTATAAAGGTAACAGATTTGTTCATTTTAAAACTGGTTATTCAGGGATAGTGCATGATCATAGAAAACCAGGGATGCATATTGTGCCCCAGGGATACGCGTATTGTCTCCAACCCTCTTTTTATTGTATATCAACGACTTATTGAGAAAACCCAAGAACCCAATATATGACTTTGCTGACGACAGCAGACTTGTTTCGTTATTATATTAGAATTCCAGGACATCGGCTGCAGATGCACATCTTCACCCGCAGCACGAAGTTAAATATCTTGATGAGGATCTAGAAGTAATTTCGAATTGGGGTGAAAGAAACCAGGTTAAATTCAACGACACAAAAACCCAGTCATCGGTTTTATTCAAAATGATAAATGTCTCCGAACCGAATATAGTAATGTCAGGTCAGACAATTCCGCTTTCTGCTTCGATAAGTTTGTTGGGGGTTAAAATGTCACAAACATGTCGCTGGATTGCTTCTCAAAAGCTTGGAACACTGTTCTGAACCAGAAAACTGCCCCCAAACATACCCTGAAGCTACTGGATTCCATCCAGAAAAGAGCCATCCGCATGATTGGAGACGCGAACATCACTTGCAACCTTGATAGTCTGGAGCATCGAAGAAAGGTTGGGGATCAGTCTCTCTTCTATATACTTTCAGGGGAGGTGTTCGATTGACTTACCACATTTCGTTCCAGCAAGAGCGGTTCATATCAGAAATACGCGACAGACTGTGGCTGCTCATCGTTCAACACAGTACACCTCAAACTTCACTGTTCGAGAACTCTTTCATCCGAAGAGCGACATTTATGTGGAATAAACTTCCTGAGAACGTTTTTCAAATGGATTTATTCTCCAGCGATTCAAATCCAATGTTAATCATTGAGGCAGTTGTTTATAAATGCATAGACAAAGCTGTATATATTTTAAATGTTCCTGCTTTATGTAATATTCAATGGACACATCATTCAAATCAAATGAAACGTGAATAATTGTTATTGTGTTATATGTAACATTATTTTATTTTTTGTATTTGTTAATTTAACCACACACAGGGTTAAACCCTCAGTGGATTTGCAATTTATTCATCATTACCTTCAAGATGGTAATTCCATTTTGTATGCAACATGGATGAATAAATATTAGGATTATTAGTATTATCTTAAAATGGAGCAAATGATGTGTTAACCCCAGATACGTTCCAACCATCTAATATTGTTACAAATAATGAATTGTTATAATAATGAAACATCGTATAATTTTGTTGACATAAAAAATACAAGACTTATGCGGGTGGTGAAACTTCCAGAGCATTTAGAGTTTAAATTTTTTATTTACATATTTTTATGAATGAATAAAGTTTTTTTTAGGGAGGAGATGAAATGTATATTTTAATATTTTGTAGCATTCTGTATAAAATAGTGTACTTGTACAGATACGACATCACTTTTTATATATTAACATGTTTTTGTCTTTTAAGTATCAGTTGAAATAAAGGCTTGTATGGGAACACTTCGGATATTATTTTCATTTGTTATGATTTTTTTCAAATTAAGGATAAATTTGTCACAGAATCCTACCCGAAAAACAGTTCGATTTTAGATCAGAACACGCCACAGAACTTCAAGTCTAGAAGATGTAGACTACGCGATTGAAGGTTTCAACCTGTATAAAACAGATGGTCTAGGAGGCGACATTTTGAAATATTCGTACTAGAGACGAATATGGAAACAATAAATCAAAAAAGGATTTTTTTTATTAATTCTTGAATCAATATCTGATGACTCGACAATGAGAAAAAAAATTCTACAGTATATGTTCAAAAACGTCTCCACCAACTTCCATACAATGGTACAAACGAGCTTCCATTGCCACCCTCACATGGTTGAGAATCTCTATCAAATCATGTAATGTTATTGATTCTATCTCATACACTTTAGACTTCAAATGACACCATATAAAGAAATCTAAAGGAATGAGATCCACAGACCTTGGTGTCCATTCTGTAGGACCTCTTCTGCCAATCCAGCGACCAGGAAAAATGATCATCCAAAAATTGTCGCGCTGGAGCTGCATAATGAGGAGGTGCACCATCCTGCTGAAAAACTATTTCTTTTTCAGATAAATTTATATCATCCTCAATTGCCTTATTGATGCACGGTATTATTCGATTCTCCAACACATCCAAATATCACTAATCAAATTATCAATAATAAAAAAGGTGTATTGCATCAGTTCGGACTTCCATTGTCTAATCTAATATAAATTGATTTGAAAACCCTTAAAAAATAATTACAAAATTAATAAGATTAAGCGAAAATAATAATTTTATTGAACAAAAACTGAATTTACAAAAAATTAACATACAAGCTACAACCAAACAAATAAAATTAAAATATTAATAAAAGCTGAAAGAATAAAGATTGAAAAAATGATTATTATCAAAAATGAAAAACAAATTGAAAAAAAAATATCTTCAGCGATGAGGCCCGTTTCTGGATGAATGGGTAAGCAAACAAACAAAATTAATTTGGTACGATACCAATCCACATGAGATCCAAGAGCGTCCAATGCATCCCAAAAAAGTGACTGTATGGAATGAATTTTGGGCTGGCGGCGTCATTGGTATATATTTCTTCGAGAACGAACAGAACGGCGTTATGTGCCACGCAGTTCATGGATATTCATTCATGTTTTCATGGGATATTCTACACGAGCGATTTGAGGGCTATGCCCTCAAATCGTTCGAGGTGATGTGAACTGGCCACCGAAATCGTACAATTAGACCCTTTCGACTTTTTCTCTGAGGTTTTCACAAGTCGCAGGTGTATGCGAATGAGCCACAAACTATAGCGGTTCTCAAAGCCAACACAACCCATGCCATCGGTCAAATTCAGTCTGATTTATGTGTCAGAGTCATGAAAAATGGACGTTTCGGATGTGCTACACCAAGAGAATCCGTGACAGACACTTGAACAATGTTATATTCCATACATAATGGCATCAATAGGTCTCTGAAAAATTCAATGATATCTCCCACACACTTTGTTCAATTTAAATTTAAAGATAGAAAGCGCTTAATGAAAGACCCTTCTCTCGTTTTGCTTTAAACATTTTACTATAATTAATTGAATAAAATGAAAATGGCAAGTAGAAAGATTTTCTAAATTATCTGTAAGGTTTTGCTTTTGATTTTCTCTACTTGAAAATATGTAATTCCATTATCTCAATAATATTCTTCATTCGAACATGGCTTTCACAGCCGTGGTCAGATTAGAGAGAACTAAATCCAGGCAGGTAGGCCGTGGTCGAATGAAACTTATAGTACTAAACGTTTCGTATGCTACTGCGGCAGATATCATCAGTGGTATATGCGTTGACTGCGAGGACGAAGGTTATATCTCGAAGTCTTAGCAACGACTGGCTGGCGATATCCGTATTTACTCATATTTATAATTTTAGAGAGTGGTACGGGGGTGATGTTTGGAATGATCGTGGGATGATGTGGATGGTATTCGGGGTAGTGGTGAGGTGTTCATGCGAATTCTCACTTCCGATGTCCGCACTTTTGCAAGGTTGTGGTCTGATTTGTCCAAGTTGTTGACAGGTACGCTGCTGGAGGGATGTCAATCGGAGTTATATTTAGTCAATTTCTGGCCTTCTTTAGTAGGTACTGGATACCGTGTTCTTTCGACCCGTATACCTTGTCTGTTGAAATTGTTTGATTGTTTGTGGATCTCAAAGGCCTCCCTATGAAGTCACGTGCATCGTAATGCGTTGAATTAGACATGATTTAATCATGTGGTTTTTTCTGCTATTGCGGATTTCTGCAATTGAATAAGGCAAGAGCTACGCCTTGTGTTCTTGTATCTTGATGTTGATGCTGCGTTTGGTAGGTCCGATTGAACTAAGCCACAGGAACAGGGAATCCTGTAAACACCGATGGATGTCAGAGGCTCTCTTTTTGTTCTTGGCCGACGTGATAGTGTTACGTAATTGATTAGTTGGCGTAAACATGTTCTTAATGTTGTGACGTTTAAACTGTTTTTCCATGCGGTTCGTGCCTTATGTAAGGCAAATCAACCAACCGAATATTCTTCAATTTCAACTGAAAATAAGTGACAACTTTATAAGTCTGAAGTCGGCCCAGGACAAAAGAGAGCCTCTGACATCCATCTAACCTAACATCCATCTAACAAAACTGCGGACCAATCAGAAGTGAGAATTTACACCAGACCACCATTCATTGCGCCATCCCCAGGATTATTTTCACCACTATTTCCACATTTACCCCCACCATCCTCTTAAATAATGATACGAGAAAAGACGGAGCTCACCAGTCAGTCGTTACTAAACGTTTCATATGTTACTGTGTGTGCGTTAACTGCGAGTCTCAGCAACGACTGAGACTTCAAGATATAACGCATCTACCACTGATTAAAACTGCAGCATAGGAGATGAAATGATTGCTACTTTAGGTCCCATTTGACCACGGCCTACCGGTGAAAATTTCGTTCTCCCTTACCGATATTCTTTATTTTCAGGTTTTGAAGATTAAAGTTCCGTTATATAGCCTCCCAGAGCATGAAAAAATACATATAATATTTATTCAAGTTTTCATCTAGGTACGCAGACCACTAACAATAATTCTCCAATTCTTTCCAAAATTGGGAAATTGTTCACTTTTGAACTCTGCGTCCAGATACTTGAATAAATTTTTCTGTTTATCGGACATCGGCCTGTTATGTTTTCTTCATCTTCTAATTTCATAGTTACAATAATTTATAATGAAAACCATATTCAATTAAAATATAATATAATTCAAAATTCTAATAATCAAACACATGATGATATCAATCCAAATGACAGAGCCATGCCATATGGCATGGCTCTCCGCTATCTACTCCGTAGACGACGTAGTATATATTCTACGCATCTCATATGACGCTTCCTGAACTTCTCATTTGACTACTTGTAATTCCTCCGTATAATGGTTGTAGTACATATGGTATTCAAGACTAGCACATTCACTAAAAAGTAAAAAAATTCCTTTTTATTCAAATGCCAACCTATATGTGTGAAATGTTAACCTTCTAAGAAGAGCTAAGTATCGAACTTTCATTATTTCTATTGAATATTCAATTTTTAATCAAAATTCATAAATACGACAGTATTTTCTCGGTGAACTTTTCACGATGCGTTCTTCCGGCGAGTTCCGGTTGCAGTTCAAAATTTATGTCGAAATATACTAAAGGATCACTTTGACCCGCCTCTTCACATGGGTAGTTGTGAGCGAAAGTAACGACGTCATGTCATGATTAACGTTTTCGCCGCAACCACGATGACCGCAGTCGTTATATGAAAAGACGAAAGGAGCATGTTGATCGTTGTGAGCGGTTAGTGGAATACACGGTCAAATTTCCTCTCATATTACACTCCAGCAGATTATTTATTGATTTACTTTTGATTATTTTCAGTTTATAAAAGGTTAAATACCGAAAAACATTGATGCTTCCACAAAAATGTCTTTCTTGTCTATTCTTGGGTTTGTGCTGCGATTATTCTATAAATTTTTCAATAATACCAATTTCTCAAGAATATTCGATGTGACATCACATGCGCATGCATTGCGTACAACTAGTGATTCAAGAATAAGTAGCCGTTTTTACACTGTTTTCCAAGGATTTTTTGTTCATAGAAGTTTGAAGAAGTGTTTTCATTAGTACTAATAATGAACGGAGTTGATAAGAAGATAACCTCGCTGGAAGGGAATTGCTGGTATTTAGTAGACTCAAAAACCTTACGATAAGTCTAGATACATACCTCTCATCGGTGTTTTGGTTATTCATATGCAGCTATTTTGGTATTCCAATGAGGTTTTTTTCTCCATGTGTTTTGTTCTCTTTCAAAGAAAGTATTTTTCATTAATCTTTTTTTCTTTTGATTCAAGTTAATATTAAAAACAGCAACATTTTCTTGTTTTGTAACTAGGTAAAATCCAGCAATCCAATATAAATATAGGGTGTAAATGAGAGAACTGTATTAAAGTACAAATATGCATTCTAACATTTATTGAAAATTAACTCTAACATTTTCCCCTCCGTCAAGAAGTGTTCTTCACTTCTCCTTCTACTTGCCACCTGCATAACTTCGTGATTAGACGACTTCTAGTATTATTCTAATAATTTTTCAGCAGTTTCTAGGTGAGTTATCATCAACAATTACAACAATATCGCCAATTTTTAAAGAATTTTGATTATCAACCCATTTTTTTTCGACGAATAAGAGATGGTAAATACTCTTCAATCCACCTAGTCCAAAAAGTGTATACTTAACATTTATATTTCAACCACTCGTGTCGTAAAAATATATTTTGGAAGTCTCCATGGGGGCCTTTATTGTCTGCATACCCGATTAGGAAATAATTAAAGGATCCGTGAATACGTGTATCAGAGAACGAGCATTTTTCTTTTTTTTTTCTTTTCTGATTTTTCAGGTGAATTTTCATCAGTTTTACTTGAAATTTCAGGTCCAAAAATCTATTATTTTATAAAGACTGCATTAGTTTCATCAAAATTGTTTCTTGTAGTTTTATAATATTTAGTGATGACGGAATCCACTACTAGTCTTTAGTGCTGGTTCGTTCTTGTATTTCGCCTTATCTGTGTGCCACGAATTGTTTAAATTTTCGGCCATCTTTTATAATTTATATCTCCAACGCTTCTTTCGAAGAGTTACTAAAGCGACTTGCCAACACTGCAGCTTGTAACTCCAGCCTAGGAATAGAATGTGTTTTTATGGGTGCAACTCTAGATCTTTCAGTAACCAATGAAACTTAGTTTTTTTTAAATGAACTCAAATAAGCTATCGCTACAAATGCCTTAGTAAAATATCTTTTTTCGTTTTTATTGTGCAGACACTGAGCCACACAGCATGCTGTGTGACACACATAATCGAAAAACGCCTAAACGAAGCCAAGTCACCCAAATCGCGCGGAAACTACGCGCGAACCCGCCATTACATAAAGTGCGCGGAAAATCAACACTCTAAATGACACGGCAGAAAAGAGAGCTTCAGTTTCAATCGACACGTCTAGAAGAGTACTTTGACCACGCCACTGAAGATGGCTGCCGCAGTTGTAGTTGAAACGTTTGGAAATTATAACCAAAGAAGGCCACGGCATAACCCGGAAACCAACCAAAACATTATGAAATGAACTCTAACACCATGCATCCTAGGTTTATAGTAAATTTTTTTAGATTGTTAGTTATAATGAAGAAACATTACTATTCTTTAGAAATTATTTTTGGACCAAATTTCAAATTTAAAATAGGTATTAAACGAATGTATATTTTAGTTTGATGGGGCTGCAACTCAATTGAATTAAACATAATGAAATGAAGTAATAACCAGTACAATCAAAAGATGTGATTATCCCGTGGCCAAAATTGATTGGTAGAAGTTTTGATGATATCACATATTCTACTCAAAGCTATGTTGCCGTATCACTCAATGAAATTAATATTTTGCAAGGAATGACCAAGGAAATATTTGGTTACCCTGAAAATATCCTCTACAAGAAAAGCGACAACACTGCAAAAAGAACGATATTTTAATTTCTTTATGGGCATCTCTAATTCATTCGTATTTCGTTTCTTTAAGAGTTTGGGTTACGGAGGAATAATGAAAACTCTATTAGTAACTCTAGCCTTTGTAGGCATATTGGTGTTTGTTAAAAGTGACGATGCTGCAAAGAAAGGGCCAAAAGTAACCGATAAGGTATGTTAATACAAAAATATTGTTACAATACAATTGAAAGGACTATTTTTGCTTAGGTTTGGTTTGACATCAAGATTGGTGACGAAGCAATCGGCCGGGTTGTTATTGGATTATTTGGAAAAACTGTTCCAAAAACTGTCAAAAATTTCAAAGAATTGGCGGAAAAACCTGTAGGGGAAGGATATAAAGGCAGCAAATTTCACCGAGTGATAAAAGATTTTATGATCCAAGGTGGTGACTTCACAAAAGGAGATGGCACGGGAGGTACTTAAGGCATTTATTTTTGAATTTCAATTGGGACATATTTTATTGATGACATTAAGATGTAAAATTGTGGACGATGCTAATTTAAATTGATATATCCCTTTTAAGCTACCAGAATCACTGTGTAATAGTTCCCATTGCTAGTTTTGCAACCTTATTTTTTTTGCTTTTCATTCAGTGTCTTAGGTTACCAGTAGGCTGAATTTATGTCTCATATAAATCATAAAAAAAAATGTACTTATTTTAATTGTTGAAACATTTAATTTGGAAAAATAAGGGTTTAATTTCACATTTTAGGATTAGTGGTTGGGGTGACAACCTTAATATTTCAAATTAAACAAAAAAAGTCACCTTTAAAATGATTCTTCTACAGAAATGAACAAAAGTTCAGGTTTCATCTTCATTGAAACAACAAATTTTGAGTTACACAATTCCTTGATGATGTATAATTTACAAATATTAAAAATATCAATAATAATTATCCTGAGATCATTTAGATAAAATGAACGTAGAACTCCACAATTTATATTAGGAAGACTAGAAGTTCTTTTACAAATTTTCTCCATTCGATTCGGTTCTCAAGTATAATTTGAATCACAATTCCTATTCTTCTCATACCATAGTGATTTATTATTTTAGCAGTATTTTAATTCTGATATATTCAACATTTGTTGAAATATAATTCAAAAGAGTAAATTAGTCAGGTGTTCGTCATAAAAATGTATGTGTTTCGACAGCTCAATATACTTCAGAGAAAAATGAACACCTTCAATTTTTGAAAAAATAAAATAAAATTCAGATGCATACATCAAGTTACAAAACACAAAGCAGATTAAAATATGTTTTAGATTTAGAAGCTCTGTTTGGTTGCCATAAATTCCCCAATTTTTAGATTCCAGTGGTGTCTTCAAAAAAAAGTTCATCGATTGAGTATCTAAAAGTCGGTAGATATTATTTTGTGCAACTCACAAGTGTTTTTATTGTTCCAAAGTATGGTAGTGTCATCTGCAAATAAGGTGAACTTCCCAGACATAATAAGAAAAGAATGGGACCTAACATAGAACCTTGTGGAACTCCAGAATTAATTTCCCTTTTTTTTGAAAGTTGAGATTTTTTTACCATTTGTGTCCGTCCCATTAAGTAGGAATCGAACCATTTGTAAGTTACTCCTCTGCATTCATAACATTGAAGCTTACCACTGTTTAGTTGTTACTTAAACGACAAATCCTGTTGCAGTAATGAAGTACTCCAAACACGTGAAATGGAAATGGAAAATCTAAGCTGAGCTGTGATATCTGAGAGGTTTTTTTTGGATCATGCAAAGTATTTTTGTTAGAATAAATACGTAGCAGATCATTCAGTGACATTCTACAATAGAAATGCATCTCTAAATAAATTGAATTAAAAGGTTTCAAATCCTTACAAGTGCACTGTTAGGTTTTAACAGTGGAAAAAATATTATAAAACCAATGAGAAATAAAAAAAACTCACACCAAACCACAACATGTTTCATGGACTGTCAGCCAGCGGGACCGCCAATCTTATCTGAGGAAAATATTGAGTAGAGAAACACATGTCAAAATTTGGAAACCGTTCATAGTGAAAATGACATTTAAAAAAAAAAACTGTTTTTTCGTTAACTAGCTGTCGCCCCGCCTATGGACAACAACTCTCAAAAGTCGAAACATGGACGAGCTAAGAACTAACGACGTCTTACCTTTTAACGTGTGATTTCTAACACGGGATGGACGATAGAAATTTATTGAGTGAGTGGAGGAAGCCATCCACGTCAAACCACCAGGCTACCATCGCACAGTAATTTATATAAATTAGTTTTGATGTGGCTTTTCATCAAACATTGGCCAATTCCATTCAATTAATCTAAAAATAAGCCAGTTTGAGAAGTTAAGCAGTTTGTGAATTTTATTTTTTGCACAATAATCTGTATTAATACACAATTTTAAATCCAAATTAGGCAAAATAATCAAGGCAATAGAAAAATACTGAATACAATTTGCATATAAGTGAAGTAACATATTTCTAATAATTTATATGAGTGCAATATTCTTATTATTAGTGACAAGAGTATAATTTAAAAACTTGTGTTTCAGGTCGTAGTATTTACGGAGATCGTTTCGCAGATGAGAATTTCAAACTGAAACATTATGGGGCTGGGTGGCTGTCAATGGCTAATGCTGGCAAAGACACTAATGGTTCTCAATTTTTCATAACTACCAAACAGACATCCTGGCTAGATGGCCGTCATGTAGTTTTTGGTAAAATTCTTTCCGGAATGGATGTTATAAGGAAAATTGAAAATACTAAAACTGATAGTCGTGACAAACCAGAGCAAGATGTAGTTATTGCCGATTCTGGCTCTGAAACTGTTAACGAACCATTCGGTGTTGCAAAGCAAGATGCTACAGAGTAGATTACTTAAATGTAGAACCTTTCATCAGTAGGTAATTATTTTGTAAATTGTTTTTTACCTCTCGTGCAATTAAAAATTACTTTTTATTGTGTTGTTTTAGTTATACAGGATAATTTGAGAGAACTGATATGATTTTAGTTAAGTGGCACCTTGCAATGGTACCAAAATTTCTCAAAATATTTTTGAGAAATTTTGCAGATTTCATCACCATCATTGTGACAGTCTAATCTTAGTGAAATATCCAAGGGCCGTACTGTAAAGTAGTATTGCACTCAGAAGTATTTATAAGAAAGGCATATATTTCAAATGTAATTGTATCTTTAGGATGTACTAAGACTTGACAGTATTGAATAGTATTCAAAAAGTAAGAGAATTTAATCGAAAGGGAATTGAAAACCAGGTTTCAATTTTTTTTAATTTTTTTGTACAAGATACAGTACAAAAGTACTGTATCTTGACACGCTTTTTTTAACCCAGTTGCCATCGTCAAGAAATAACTAAAAGTAAATGTTACACTATGTTAGAGCTCATTATATACCATTATTAAATGCATTACTGCATTAATTCACTTAATAATGGAGGGTGATGGTTCGTCTGTATGTATATAAAAAGGTTTGTTTAAAAGTGGTTAACAATATTTCGTGGTGTATTTCATCAGTTTGCACTTCCATTGTCTAATATAATATAATTTTGGCAACAATTGGTTGTTGCTTGTATGTTATTTCTTTGTAATTTCAGTTTTTTCTTTAGTAAAAATTGTTATTTTTTTTGGTTATTCTTTTTAATTTTTTACAGATTCTTTCAGGGATTTCAAATCAATTTATATTATATTAGACAATGGAAGTCCGAGCTGATGGAATGTGTATAAAAAGCTTTAACATAGTGTAAGATTTAGTTTTAGCCACCTTCCTATGATGACGTAACGAAATGCATATCAAGAAAGTGATTTTGTTCTGGTGTGGGAAAAGTTTTTTTTATAGATTCATTTTACGTCAAGTTCCAATTCTACCTGTCAAGTTTAGGAATAAAAGTGATTAGGAGATATTTGATATCAATATTCTTTCGTTTAATAATAGTTGTTGGTAAATGAACTGTGTGCGATATGCATTAAACTAATAAGCAAAATACTAACTTTATCAGTAATCATTTGATAATAGAAGTGATCAAGAAAAACAAATGAAAACTGTCATAGTTTTGAATTAGGCAGGACTAAGTTGCGATTTAATCATGATTTGATGCCAAATGATAAAATAGAAATATAATTGCTAATAGTTTAGGTCTGTATTTTTCAACCATCACAAATGATTTAGTCAATTCAAATTTCTTTTTTACATCCCTCAAACTACACAATGATGCATGTAACTGATACTTTTTATTTTACTTCTATACACTGTGTGGATATCTGGGAATTCATAGCTGACACAAATGCTGAGAAAATTAACTGCATTTCTACACAATCACCCAATGAGACATGGTGATTTGGTAACCTCAACCTCATTTTTTTGAAACTGACCGTTGTTTACATATGCAAAATTTTTAAATTATTAGTGAAAGTGAAAAAAAATTGTAAGCCAAAACTAAAGAGTTTCTGGATGACGGTTACTTTCACAATACAGCAGAATACTTCAGTGAGCTGGAGGACTGATAATAGATGCTAATCTAATATTAGGTTGTTTCAAAATGTTTGTCCGTTTTTACCAGTCTACTTTAAACTGTAATGTCTCAGTAAATATTTATTCAGTTTAATCAAAATAAGTGTCATTGAATCTATGCACTTTTGCCAACGTAATACAAGTCAACTAATGAAACTTTTTCCTGAAGTACGAAAAATCACTCACTAGCAGTGCTAGTAGTTCGATAGGGACAAACACTGCCTAATCCTCATATTGTAAAGTATAATTGAATAAGAATATTTTTAATAGAAGAAGATGTTCCTGGAGCAAAACTAAAATTTGCAATTGTAAAGGATAACAATGTTGTAACAATAAAACATTGGCTTGCATGCCGTAATTTAAAAGTAACTGAAAAAAAAATGAATAGACAGGTTAGTGAATAGCTGTAGATTCAAACAGTAATAAAAGAAATTTAGAATAATTATAAATTTTAGATTTATTTCCGAGTTAAATATGAATGAAATATAGTTGGTAATGAAATAAATTTAATTATATATGATAAATGAATATAATTTAATAAACAATTGAGGTTATATCTCATTCTAATCAATGGTAATTAACTATGAAAAATTTACTATTCATTTCATGTTTAGACCATACATATGAATAATATGAGGTTTTATAAATTGTATAAAAAACACATTTCCTCCGAATATCAATTATCCGACGTACAATTCGCTAAACAGCTATGCTTTGTTGGCATTATACTAGCACAAAATAATTCTTTATATCAGATTTATATTTTCAAATAATAAATTATTATTGCGTAAATAATACTGTTTTACATGTGAATAGTTTATGTTTGTTCCCACTACTAGTGCTGCCTCTCGTGACAGGTTCGCTGTACTATTCTCAGGAAAAAGGCTCATTTCGTCGGTATAAAAATTGGTAACTAGGAATTTGATGAAATCAACTAATTCCGTTTTTGCCTGGTCCAGATTGATGAAGGTTCAATCGATGAGAAAGTTATCGAAGTGCTTCGAAAAGATAGTAACCTTTGATGAGGTAACGGAGGGGAACGGATTATTCAGTTTTGTCTAGGCAGTCGGTTAGTGAACATGAGCGTAATAGTAATTAGTAATGAATTAAATACTTTGAACACCAACTGAATGGGTGAATGTCTACGTGACTAAGGGGTTATATAAGATGGTAGTCGGTTGGCCAGAAGTCTGGAGTGTATCGTGAGAGGGCAGATCTCCGACGCTCAATTTATTTAATTTTCGGGAGGTGTTAGCCAGTGCCGGCTGCCGATGACGCAATTTTTGGTACATTCAATTTCCTCACGAACAGTGCTGTGATGGTTTGGCCCAGTTGCATTAAGTTATAGTGAATTACACCAGTCGCTGACCACGATACAGTAACCATGGTCATTTTTTGGTGGGTTTTCGCCTTTGAGAAGTACTTGGGTGGTTCATCGGTGTCCAATTACTGTATCACTGTCCTGAACGTCTCCTGTTGTAGAGGATCCACTTTTGATCACACGTGACGATTCGATACAAAAAGGATCGTTTTAGTTTCACAAAAGTAAAGGGGGCACCGTCAGAGTAATTTTTTTTATTAAAAATATAACGACAGCGTACAATTCAACATAGTTAAGACACTATAAATATTAAATGTTATTTTCCCTAATAAGCAAAAATGCTGGTCTCGGGATTTACAAACATTTAATATGACAAATGAAACACAAAAACTAGTAAACCACTACAAAGCTCATAGTATCAACGTATCAGACATGTGCCCCGAGGCTCAGATGTTCTTTTAAACTATTGATGAATGAACTATAGCCCGGCAACTCACATATATGGACCGGTAATTCATTGAAGACTTTTATAGCCTGTGTAAAAGGATTGTATAATCATCTGTTCTTTTTTACCATGCTCAGGTGTAAGTCATTTCTACCCCTTGTATTATACTAATAATACTGGTTGTTAATTAGTAGATCGTTGTTGCTTTTGATTCTTTTGTTTTTTATATTATAAATGTTCTTGCATTGCTCAAGTTTAAGTAGATATTATTCATTTTGTTGTGTTTGAACTTGTTTGAAATTAGTAGTGCCACAATTACCCCATATGATTAACAGATAGCTAAGATTCGCCAATATATATGCATTGTAAACGAAGGATCTATTACTGAAATTCAAGTAACTGGAGCACCTATATAGAGCTCCTAACATTGGTTCAACTTTATCATTAATATGTTCTATGTGTCCTGACCAGTTTAACTTATCATCTATTATGAGTCCCAAATACTTGGTTTTTGCAACGTTCATTAAGGATAAGTTATTTAATCTTAATTCAATATTTCCACAAATTCTGTTTCTTTGTTTAAATAGGATGTAAACGGTTTTTGCAGAGTTCACTTTAAGTTTATTGTGTGCAAGCTAATTTGAGTATTTTGATAGATCTTCATTAACTGTGTTATCCAGTAAATGTAAATCATATTCACTGTACAAAAGGACCGTGTCATCGGCGAACGTGAAATACCTTCCCTTAAGCCCGGCCTGCTTCAGTGACAGTACCATCAGGGTATAGAACAGGGGTCCCAAAACGGATCCCTGTGGTACGCCACAATTATTTTTTATATGCTCACTTATGCTCTCACCAACAGCGACAAACTGGGATCTTTCCTTTAAAAATGTCTCAATGAGAGAATAAGTTTTGCCCCTTATATCCATGCAACATAGTTTGTTCAGAAGAACAGTATGGTCATCAATGTCAAATGGCTTTCTTAAATCAATGAACACTGCAATAACCGTTCTTCTTTTTATCCAATTCCGATGTAATATTATGAATGAAATCTATTGTTGCGCTTAAGAGTGCTGCACCCTTGATAAAACCATACCGATACTCATCAAATCCCACATAACGATTAACAAAGTCCATTATTCTTGTCTTTATTATAGTTTCAATAATTTTACAGAATGAGCACACACTTGTTATAGGTCTATAATTTTCTAAGATTTTATTATCTCCACCCTTAAATATTGGTATTACTTTTCTAGTCTTCAGTATCTCAGGAAATATTCCCGCTTTGAAAATATCGTTTATCAAATTAACGAGTATGGAAATGATATGTTTTCAATTAATATTATGTCTTTAACGGATATGTTGTGCCCTGCTGCAGAGTTTTTATTGAGTGCAACTATGACTTCAGATACCTCTTTAGGAATACCTACTGAGTTGCCACACAATAGTTCCTCAAAATCTACCCACCTCCAGCTACTTCCAAGGTTTCGGAACTCTTGAATATTTTCCAGGCTGGATATTAAAAATGCTTGTCATCAAATATAAATACAGACAACTTAGACATCCTCATATTTGGAAGTGATGAAAACTAATGGAGACTCTTTGGTTACTTATTAATTTATCATTTGGCACCGAATTTGGTGAAGAAATCAAATTATATTTTTAATTTTAATTTCACAAAATCTTCATGAAAACTTCATCGTGCCCCGGGGTAGAGGCCACTTTGTTAATACCCATAACTTGCGCAGCCGATGTGGCTTCTGGTTTTCAAATTGATAAATCCGGGTGACGTTTCATGAAGCCTCTTGACCAATCTATGCCAGCAAACTTTTTAACATAGTAAAAATTGTGAGTCTTAGCATTTTTTCCGAGACTAGTTTTCGTAGGACGACAGCTGTCAATCCAAATAATCGTTTCTCCATATCTTTTACATATTTAACAAGCTCATCTTCTCCTTGTTTGTAAAATACGGGTTTAATGTTACCTGGGAGCTGTATTAAGAGATACCTCGCCCTTTATTTTTGCGATGTGACGCTCCAATGTGGTCTGTGGAGCACCGTGCAATGGGGAATGTTCCTCCTGACGAAAATCAATTAGTTTTCATAAAAGAGCTCTAAAACAACGCATTTGAAACTTATATTTTCAACCTTTTTCTTTAAAAAATTATTTAAATACATAAAAAAGAGGAATGAAATAATGCATTCAACATTTAAAGAGATTCGTAACTATTTCCCTATTTGGCAACATCGGTTATAGCTAATAAAGGACGATGAATTTGTTACAAAGATGATATATCGCACCCTTGCGACAAAAGTGTCACAACTCAAAAATCTCATATTTTGAGTTCATATCATTAGCCGCTGCAAAACGCCCCAATTCAGGGACCAACAAAAGTGTATCAAGTTAGCTCTTATGCTGTCCCGCGAGATTGCGCTTGTGTCGTTTTTGGCGATCCAGATAGGTCTATTACTGAATCAGCAGTAGTGTAACATTATTAGTTTAGCCCTTACCTTCGTATGGGAAACGTGTGCCAATTATTTTCAATAGTGTCATATTTTGAGTTATGTCGTTTTTGGTGATGCATATGAATATGTTTTATATGTACTAATTTGAGTTAGTGCAGTTTAAATAATTGATTTCTGTTTGACGAAAAGAATTAAATCGAGTTGTGTCATTTTAGAGGATCAAGGTAAATATATAATATTGTTATTATTTCAATTTATGTCACTTTTGATGGTGATGAAAAAATCATTGACATCTACAATAAACTTTTCCATGTGAGAACTTTCTTTATCAAAGTCAAACACGTTGATAGTGAATCAAAAATACGAACATGTATTTGTGAAACCAACTTGAATTTGACAAATGAGTTGAAAAACTTTTTCTAAAAACACAATTCAATTTTACTTTTGTTTCAGAAACATGGATAATATTCGTATACCTAGTAATATATCAAGTAGGACAGCAAGGATTCTTGTGTCATCACAGAGGCTAAATAATCCTAGAGATCTACAGCTTCGTGATGAACGTTTAGTCACAAACGATGTGGCCTGCAAAGAGCCTAAAATTAGAGAGGGGGATGACCCTATAGGTATCAGTAATGACGTTATAAATTTGAATAATTTCGAACCTGTTACTATTCCGCATTGTTCCAATAATCAGTTAATTGATGTTTTGCCTGTTAGAACAGACCGAGTTCTAAATGAAATTAACTCACAGTCAAACTCTAACAAGATGTACAAGGTGTCTTGTGATTCGGAACATCCGACTATTTTACGACTGACTAAAGTGAAGCCAAGTAAGTTTTATGTCATATCACCAATTAATAGCGAAGAAAGTAATGTGGACGATTCCGATGCCGATCCAGATTTTGCGGTTGAAGCCCTTGAAAAGACGCGTAGTTTCAAATTTGAACTAGCTCAACAAGAAAGTAATCGAGAAAATTTAGGACATGAGGAAGCGAAAAGACGTACTTCTTCATCTGCACAAGACATCGACAAAAAAAATATTGAGGAGAATAAAAAGAAAGGGAAAAAAAAAGAAGGCAAATCCTGAAAAATGGAAAACAGTCGAAGCCAAATGTTTAAGAAATTCAGGAAAAGCCTATGTGTCATTATCAAAAAGTAAGAAACAAATCTCTGAAAGAAAACTTCGGCCCCCTTGTGGAGAAAAATGTAGAGTAGGATGCAGTAAAAAGATAAGTGAACCTATGAGAATGAAAATTTTTGAAAATTACTGGCAATTGGGCAATATAGAAAAGCAACGAGAATTTATAATTGCGCACACCGAATATATCAAACCTAAATACCGCTATTCTTGTACGAATATTCATAGAAACATGAATATGGCTTTTTATTTTAGAGAAAACGATAATCGAATAAGAGTTTGCAAGGCGTTTTTCAAGTCAACCATCGATATAAATGACAGGCCGATTAGGACAGCTTTGTCAAAAAGAACGGATACTGGTTTGTTATGGGGGATAACAGAGGGAAACATGGAAAGCAGCCAACTGTTCCACCAGAAATTAAAGAAAGTGTCAGAATATTTATTTATGGGATACCACGAATGGAGTCACACTATTTGAGAGCGCAGACAAGTCGTGAGTATATCGATGGAAGTAAATGCTTGGCTGACTTATATCGCGACTATAAAGAAGAGCGTGAAAGACAAGAATTACCGTTTGCACATTCAATAATGTTCAATAAAATATTCAATGAAGAATTTAATATTTCGTTTTTTTTGCCAAAAAAAGATCTATGTGACCTTTGTGAGTCCTATAAAAATGCCAGTTCAGCTGAAAAACAGAAGATTGAAAATGAATATAACCTCCACCTAAAAGAAAAACAGTTGAGTAGAAACGAAAAGGAAAAAGATAAAAAAGCTCACGATGAAAATGTTAACCTAAATGTTGCTGTATATGACCTACAGGCGGTGTTACCCGTGCCAAAAGGACAGGCTTCCTCATTTTATTATAAGTCAAAACTCAACTGCTATAATTTCACCATAAGTGACTTACATGTAAAACACGTGGAATGTTATTTCTGGACTGAAATGGATGGAAACCGAGGAGCAAATGAAATAGGTAGTTGTGTGTTACATTATCTCATAGCCTTGGAGGAAAAAAGTAGCCAAGAAGATCTACATGCTGTGTTTTACTCGGACAATTGCTCTGGTCAACAAAAAAATAAGTATCTGCTTACATTATACTCGTATGCAGTGAATAAACTAAAAATCAAAAGTATTACACATAAATTTATGATTCATGGGCATTCTCAAAACGAAGGTGATAATGCCCATAGCGTTATTGAAAAACAGATAAGAAGACACATAAAATCTGGTCCAATTTATGTTCCAGAGCAATACGTTCCTTTGATACGATGTGCAAAAAAAATGGTCCTCCTTATTCGGTTCATGAATTCACTCATGAAAACTTCTACGATCTGAAGTATCTTCAAGAGCAATGGGGATCTAACTTCAATATCGACACCAAGAAAGATAAAGTTAAATGGAATGAAATTAAAATTCTAAAAGTTGAGAAGGATTCTCCTCAGACATTTTTTTATAAAACATCTTTTGAAGATGATGAGTTTAAATCAGTGGTCATGGTCAATGAAAGAAAATCGAAAGGAATTAACTTTCAATCGATCAATTTAACACAAGCTTATGCAAACAACTTGCCGTTGAGGGAAAATAAGAAGAAAGATCTGCAAGAACTGATCGACAAAAATATTATACCTAAATATTATTACAACTCCTTTTATAAACACATTCTTGGTTAATCTTAAAATCCTTCATTATCTTTTCCTCTATTTGTCATAGAATTCATTTATTTAGTTTGTTTTTCCTAAACCAAAGGTTTGCAATGTTGTTTCAATGATCTCAATTTGTAGTAAGTAGAGGCTTCTGAGATTACAAAACTACTATCGGTTTAATGTTCCTCATTTCTTATGAATACATATTTTTTGAAGAAGTATGTGGTCATTTTTTGTAAAAAGTGTTATTCCAGCAGGAATTTGAATAGTGATGCAATTCTGTAGTTTGCAAATTCATTGGGAGAATGAGTGTTTAAAAGTGACACTTTCAGATAAACTTCCTTGAAAAATGACATAACTCAAAATATTTCCATTCCAAATACACTTGTTAGATATAAAAAGTGACTCAACTCAAAAAATACGATTTTTAACTGATTTCACACCAACTTATTGGAACAGTAGCAATAATTCATTACTATATCAATTATTATCTTCAACTGTCAAAAAAATTGTAATGAATTCGTTTCAGTTAAGTCAATACAGGTTTTTCGTGTTTCCTGAAAAACTAATGATTTTGACATGTGACACTTTTGTCGCAAGGGTGCGAT
>WOGN01000721.1:0-22592 GCA_015342105.1 Leptinotarsa texana
GGCATGGGTGTAACATTTGACTAGTTCCGCAATTGTCGAAGTCATCAGGCCGTAGGTGCCACTGGGTCCTAAACTTCTTAGTCCATTCGCTTCCTTGGCTAAAGAGTCGGCAATGCGATTACCTTTACTCCTGTCGTGCCCTCTAACCCACCTCAGGATAATGTTATTATCTATCGAGGCTTTGGCTAAATCTTGGTGACACCCTAGTACTAGCCCTGAGGTTATACGTTGTCTGTTCAAGGCTACTAGGGCTTGTCTGCTGTCAGTGCAGATCGTTATGTTTTTGTCAGTAATTCCTTTTTTTGGTTATTTCTTTTGTGGCAATTGAGATACCAGCTGGTATTTTTTCCCATTCCACACTTAATTCTTAGGCTTAGTGATCTGGAGTATACTTCACACCCTGTGCCTTCTTTGGTTTATTTGAGCCGTCTATTGCAATTCTGTGCAAGTTACAAAATTATTTTCAAGAACTTTAATGGCTGTGTTGAAAATCTGCATCGTATTGTGTAAAAAGTAACAGTAGCATAACAGCAGAGAGTTTTCATCTTTGAATGCTTGCCAAATAATTACACTACATTCTTTTTCTGCTTCTTCAATAAAATACGCCCGCAAAGCTAGCCAATTAGAAAGCAAACGCTCTATCACTGGTAATAAAGATAGCCATCTGGTTGGAACATGGGGGAAAATCATATGATCCTCAATATTTAAAATTGCGTGAAAATTTTTCAAGGTCTCTGTTCGTATAGCAGCTGCAGTTATGCAGTATGTGGTATTACAATTTGCTATTAAAATGTTTTCATTGTCAATCTGAAGTGTTTGATAAACAGAATTATTTAAGTCATAATTGACGAAAGCGTTATCAGAAGAAAACGAAGTAAAATTGTTTATATCTAAATGATTTTCTTCGAGAAATCTATAAATCACGGTAAAAATCAAGCAGTCTGTATTTTATTCCCCTTCCTCATAAAAATATTGCACGACTACTGGGAACATTTTAACGAAATCTCTATTAGAAGCATCTGAAGAATCTGAAAATAAAGTGCTATATAATTTGTTAGTGCAGTCCTAGAAATTATAGCTATGATGTTGTTTGTTTCATGATGAACTGAAGTAATTTTATTCGCTGATACATTATCCTCTTCTTTTGAAGATTTCTTCACAAAAAACTACCAAATTGATGATGAAGAGTTCCTATGGTGGTTTGGGAGTGCAAAGTTATAGCTCTAATACCCTCGTACTTAATATTAACTGTTTTACCACATAATTTACATTCTCCGGTAATGTTGTCTCTCTTCGCGAGCCAATTAAATTGAGTTAACCACTTATCTTGAAATGATGTTGAATATTTGCCGTATTTTATCTTTTTCTGTGGCACTAATTCACTTATTGGAACGGAATTTTCATCACTAGACATTATGACATAACAACATAGAAATAATTTGATCAAAATACGCAAAACACGACTGCATGGATCGCTGTTAGATACATACTAATAAGCGAATGAATGAAAATTAAAACAAAAGAGAAAGGAAAATTAGTGACACACAGACAACGCGGCTTGACGTGGGTGAGAAAGAGATAGTAAAACAAAAATACCCACACGCTCGCGAATCACTTTATACGAATTTCGCTACTAGCTACCCTTCTGTCACCTACTGGCGAATAGGTCGTTGACGAGCGCGGGAGTGATTTACGCCGCTCTTAGCCATTTCGACACCACGTGTCATTACTTTTGCACAACTTGTTATTCCGGGAGCATTTTGTATATTTTGAATTCCTTCTGGGAACGGGATATTGATTCTATAGAAAGCTAATGTTAATACAAGTTGTTCTCGAGCAGTCGAAGCGATAACATGTTAAAATGGACGAAATCATTGATACGTATGTTGTCAATGCTAGTAGTGACGAAAGAGATATGGTATTAGCCATGATATTCAAATTACTAGATCTGTACGAAGTTTTTCCCCAAGAACTTGTTTCCACGCACATACTAATGCGTAAAAAAAGGCAGGAAGTAGAGCAGAAAAGGGCCTGCGGTTACGACAAAATCTCAGATGATATGTCAGGCTATTCCTCCGAAGAAAGCCTAGAAGGAAAGGCGATTTTTAACAAAAAATGCCCAGCAAATAAACAACAAGCTTAAAACATAGGCACAAAGCGAGGCGCCAAAAATAGAAATGTCGAAAATGCCGTCTAGAAAGCCTTAGAAACTCAGGGCTAACTACCCTGAGACCACAAAACCTCAGAAACCTGAAGAAAACCACCCATTCGAGGATATGGAAACTGAAACACACGACGAGGCGGCTGCGATGCCTAAAACAGCACAGGCAACTGGCCCACAAACAATCAGACCACCACCTATCATAATAAGACAGGAAGATAAGTGAGTCAAATTTAATAATATAACCACACGAGAGAACATCAACTTCACGAAGGCAGTAAACATTGACTCCATCATTAATGTTTACTGCCTTCGTGAAGTTAATGTTCTCTCGTGTGGTTATATTATTAAATTTGACTCCATCATTAATGTCCAACCCGTAAGCCCGAACGACTTTAGGAAAATGGTCAAAGTACTAGATAAAGAAAAAATACCGCACCACACTTGCCAAAGCAAGCTCCGGCGAAATACTTTAATTGCAAAGAAGAACACCCAGCCAATTACCAAGGATGCCCGAAGCATCATAAGAACAAAAAGGCCACCACCGAAGCCAGAGACATGCCAGCCCAAACAAAAAGGCCGACAGGAATAAACATGATTAAAAACGGAGTCTCATTTGTGAGGTCCGTAAAACCCACAAACAGCAGCGACCCCAGCTCGGCCGACGGCCTATGTACGGCCTTTGACAAGCTACAGTCCCTGCTGACGAGTCTCCCCGTAATGCAAACCATGTTGACGGTTAACACCCCCCAGTCAAGAGAAGCTAAACGCCTCAAAGACCTCACCACGGGGTGAGATTACAGTAATCTCGAGGCCACGTGAATACCATTCACCAAAAAAACTATCCTGTCAAGAGAGCTACCCCAGGCGGCGAGAGAAATCTCGGCTGCGCTCCACAACTCACAGATTCATATATTTGAATAAATCATGATGGAAGAGTCAGGGATCCAATATCCAACTCGCCTGAAATTAAGATAACCACTAGTAAGCCCGGAGATTTAGATTTTAATTTTCAGAGCTCAATAATTATTGAGGTGCAGACTCGATAATTATTGATGTCAAAGCCCCATGTGTGTCATTGTTTCATTATCGATGAATGTTGGGGATCAATCTAAGCGGCGCAAAGTTTGGCATTACAGATCAGCTGAATGGGAGGATCTTCAAGAACATTTCCGAAATTTCCTCTGACTAGATGTTTGTTTCAGATCCATCAACTTGTGCTTCTGAAGTCACTGAAGTTATTCTATCATCCATAGATGCACATATTCCATTTTCAAGGAAAAAACCTTCTAACGGCAAACCTTGGTTCAACAAAAATTGCGAACAAGCTGTCGCCTTCAAAACTCCCGCCTACCGGCAGTGGCGCAAAAATCCCAGTGCCGAAAACCGAACTAGGTTTGTTAATGCTCGCAACAGCTGCAAACTTAGGATAAATGAAACCAAATGACTTGACAATCAGAGAATTAGGGATACACTACTTGCCAATCCCAACGGATCTAGATCCTTCTGGTCGGTAGCTGAAGCTGTTAATTAGAACTTTACAAAATCCAAATTGCAACAAAAGCCATAGAAAAAGCAAATCCACTAGCTGAACAACTTGCATTCCACTCCACAGTCGATTTTCTGGGAGAGGTAATACCTACTCAATATTCCGAGACTAGAATCCACAATCCAAAAATTACTTTTCGAAAGCGTCTAGTCAGGTGAATTTTGAAACAGTTCAATATCAACAAGCCTCTCGCCTTGCTGACATTGAGCTGTTGTACATCACATGCAACCTTGATAGCCTGGAACATCGAAGAAATGTTGGAGATTTGTCTCTCTTCTATCGATACTTTCACGGGAGATGTTCAAGTGACTTGGCACATTCGATTCCACCAAGAGCGGGACATATCAGAAATATGCGACGGATTGTGGTTGCTCATCTTTTCGAGGTTCAACTCAGTTTACCTGGAACTTCACTGTATGAGAATTATTTCATCCATTGAACTGCGTTTGAGTGGAATAAACTTCCTGGTATTGTTTTTCCAAATGGAGTTGATCTTCAGTGATTCAAATCCAATGTGAATCGCTACTTTCGCACAGGCATCGCTCTGGGAGCGCCTTGATGATTTTCCTATAGTGCTTGTGTTTTGTCCTTGAAAAAAAATGTATGGTGCCTATATTTCCGGGCTGAAATCACACTTTGAAAGGTAAGACCTCGTTAGTTCTCATCTCGCACAAGTTACGACTTCTGAGGGTTGTCGTTTGTAGGGTTGCAACAGCTGGTTAACAGCTGTTGCACCCCTTGTTGCATAGTGTGCGGCCTATTATGCTTGTGTGGACATCTCTTATGAGAATAAATTCTCACTTATTATGTAGCGGACATTGTTGATAAAAACCTTACCTCCATTCAATTTTGAATTTTCTCTGACTCACCCCGTTTACAAATCTCCGCGTTTTTGTCATGCATTCTGAAAAATACAGATTTAACGAATATTATGATATAAATTGACCTGTTTTTAGGTGTTCCCTTAGGCAGTACCAAAATACCAGATTCATTCTCAAGATACAGGGTGTCCTAATGAAATATGTTCTCCAGATAATCTTTGTAATAGTTTGTGTGGAATTAGTAGATGAATGAGAGAATTATAGTAAGAAAGCTACTAATATACCTGAGGTATAAAATAAACGTAACATGGTATTCGTCTTGAGGTTCAACTCAACTGTTTAAAAACTTTTCCATCTGGAGAACTGCGTTCATGTGAAATAAACTTCTTGAGAACATTTTTCCAAATGGATTCAATCTTCAGCGATTCAAATCCAATATGAATCGCTACTTTCGCACAAGCACCGCTCTGAGACCGCCTCAAGGATTTTCTTGTAGTGCTTGTGTTTTGTCCTTAAAAAAATACTTCTCGAGAATTCTTGAATATTCACCAAGAAAAAGATCGATGAAATAATTGAACTAGTTCGAAACGTAGGTTCAAAACATACTGGGTTGCAGATATAAGTGGGCTTATAATCCAATGTAGACATCCGTGTTCTGCACTTTCGCGATCATGACGTTGCCATCTAGTTTTGAATTCCCAATACTGTTTGTGCATTCGGGTAATAGAATTGTTTCCTGATGTTTCGTCCAGGTGAGGTTGGACATTTACTGGGATGCTCGTGAACGTAGGCCATATCAATAAGTGGCTGGAGGAGACGGGAAGGCCACTCCTGTCCAAACATATGCGAGTTGACGACTGGTTCGATCTGCTCAGCTGACTCTTGTCGAAATGTTGATTTTTATTGTTTTTATAAATACTTTATGAAGATTCCCAACTTTTTGTCCTCTTGTGCGACTCTTACAATCGGATAGGTTATGAAGCAGAAGTGCACAAGAGAGTTCAATTGGGACACAAAAAAAATCAGTTGTGACAAAATATGCACTGAGCACTGAAGAGCACAGAATACGTGTCGAGGACACCCAACTTCTTATCCACTCATCAATATTTCAAAACCAGTTAGTTCGTGAGGCAATTAAAATCTACAAACATGTCAACACTTTCAATTGATAGGAAGAAAAAGTGCCAGAACTTGTAGAAAATTCAACCAAATGTATCCTGAATTAACACCAATAAATGAGAGAAAGTTTGTAAGATTACAAAATGATTTTCTCAACTATGGCTCCATGTTTAAAGCGCCTTCAACATTACCGAAACCTGTTACTTCAAATGAGGACAATACTGTTAACGTTTTGGCATATTTTTATGCATATCAAGAAGCTTCCATTCGCAGTGCAGAGAAAGATTTAGGTGTACGAATTTTGAAAAATCACGGAATGCATCCCTATAAATTTACCAAAGTTCAAGCTCTAAAAGCAGAAGACTTCGAACGTAGAATGCATTTTTGTGAATCCCTTATGATTCATACACAGGAAGATCGGGAATTTTTGTCAAAAATAATTTGGAGCGACGAATTAAAATTTACGAGGGATGGTATTTTCAATAGAAGGAATAAACATTTTTGGGCTGATCATAATCCTCATGTTACAAAATAAATGGATTTTCAAAAAAAATTTGACCTGAATGTTTTCTGTGTTCCGAAGAACAATAAAATTACTTTTTATTTATGAAGACGTACTGAATGCAGAGAGATATCTCCAAATATTAAGGACGACTGTAACCGATTTTCTTGAAAACTTGCTTTTAAAGGAACATAGGAATTCGTGATTTCAACTGGACGGAGCGCCAGCTCATTCCACCCAGGAAGTTTGCAGGAAACTTGACGAACTCTTCGACGATCGTTGGTTTAGGCGTTTAGGGCCGTGGGATTGGTCACCGAGATCACCCGATCTCACGCCACTTGACTTTTTTTATGGGGTGTTTCAAAAGAGAAGATATACAGTACTCCAGTGCCTACCAAAGAAAAATTGCGACGGCGAATATTGCGGATTATTGAAGATCTGGATCCCCAGGAAATTGAAAAAGCAACCACAAGTCGCGTACAAAAAAACATTTTGAAGTGTATAGAATATAATAGACAACATTATCAGAATTAATTGTGAAAATGTAATATTTTGTTTACGATTTTGTATTTTGAATCATCCTATTCTGTTATTGTCAGTACTTTCACATGTTTTAGCACACAAAATCTCACTTTTTACCTAGAAATGAGCCATAGTTAAGGAAATTATTTTGTAACCTTACAAACTTCCTCTTTCATTGGTGTTAATTCAGGATACATTTGGTTGAATTTTTTACAGGTTCTGACAATGATTTGATCACTTTGTTCATGTGTATAATAAATAATTTCATAAGAACTTCGTTTGAATAATCGATATTTACATTCATTTTGGAAGATGATTCGAAACATCGTCGATAACTCTTTGTAAATTACTTATAAAAGTAACCGAATTGCTATGAGCTTGATAATTCCACTGCTACCTAAACCTAAATCCAAATTCTGAAAAAAAATAATGTTTCTAGAAGAAGCGACTTTATTGAGAAAACTTGACGATTTAGTTATAGGGACATTATATATCATCTTGAAGCATTTTTCACCATCTTTCAATTTACCGAGTAATATACTGGAGATTTCATTTGAAAAAATGAACTTTTGACTTTTATGCACAATAGAAATAATAGTAATTTTACCACGCCCTGTATGATATGGAGTCGATTTCTTGGTGTTATTTGAATATTTCAAGTTTATCCAAACTATCTTCAAAATATCAACTTTTCATGAATTGAGAGTACTGATGTACTTAATTTCAATTAAGGCTATGTTTTGGACTATATTTAGCACAATTTATTTTTTATCTCGAAAACAGATAGAGATAGGTACAGGACATTATCAACAAAAAAGTATCAAAATGCCAGAGCGATTCCAAAAATGTAATAATATACAGAGTGTTCCATTGAAAAAATGAAGTTGCTGGGACTTTTTGATGGAAGTGGCAACGCCGCAATTCTGAAAATATTTTACTTCGATAGAACAGGTAAGGAAATGTGAGAGGTGAAATTTTCAGAAAAATCGTGCTTTGCGGTTTCCAGAAACGTCTAACCTACCATCGACCGTGAGTCACGCTGTATATATAGTAGTGAGTGAGTAGTATTCAGAAGTATTTTTAATCATCACTCTGTTATTTAAATACCTACTTTCCCAATTATCTATATAAACGAAATATTTACTATATAATATAGATATTGTGATTCTTATATAATCAGAAATTATTAGTAAATAACGAAATTAGTTAGCTCCCTAACTATATTATTAAAGGGGAACTATTGGAAGCTAGGTTGCACTATATAGTTTACTCGAACTATATATAGATGTGTAGTTCAGGCAAAGAAGTAACTTAGAGGACAAAAGTCCTCTAAAAATGACTACTTTCATATGTATCTTGAATTACAAAAAAAAAAATTGGACAAGTACTTTCGTATTAACATTGAATCATAAATAAAAATTATTGTTTCTATTCAGTTTATATTTCAAACATTCGTTACGAAATTGAATAAGATATCATGATATTTTAAGAAAAAAAGTCAATATAAACGTGTGTCCGTGATTGCTTTGTTTCGGAGACACAAGGTGTTGAAATTAAATGTTTTTGTTTGTTTTTTAAAAATAAATTTTGCAAAAAAATGAGTTATTTTTACGAAATTTGGTACTTGGGTTTTTTGACGTGTTCATCATAATTTCGTATTAATTTGCATGTAACATCTACAGCGCATCTGGGGTCTTTTCTTATTCCTAATTGTGAGACTTGGATGGCACATCTACATAGTTCAAAAATGAAAGAACGAGACTCTCACATAGAGTAATTCTTGAATTTTTAGGGAGGAATTTTCGATTTCCGTAAATCAGCTTGAGTGCTTGTGTGAGAGAGGACATCAAATCGGAGATCACTGTCTATAGCCACTCTAAGATTTTTTGCTTCCTTCACAATTTCCAATCCATTAGAGTCCATAGTAATATTGAGTTGTTGTTTCACAATATCTCTTGAGATTTTTTGCACCAAATATTAGTATTTTCGACTCAGATCTATCATTCATTGAGCACATATTTTCAGCAAGGGATGAGAATGTGTCGAGATCACGACTGATCCGCCTATTAGCATCTCCATATGTGGTTCAAAAGAATAATAGATTTAGGTGTCATCGGCATAGAGATGTACACTTCAATACTGAAGGCATTTCACTAATTGACTGGTGTATATCGTAAATATGAGAGGGTCAAGAATTAATCCCTGTGGAACGCCTGTTTTTAATTTCGAAGGTGTGGAATGTACTTCATCAAGAACAACTTCATGGCGTCTGTTCTGTGGATACTTTCGAAAAAAAAGAGAACTGAATCATCTGACAAGCTGTAGTGTAAGATCGACAATAACAGCTCATGATTGATGGTGTCAAATGCCCTGCTGAAATCTAGATGAGCCAGGATGGTAGATTGATTTCGATCACTCGCTTTGAAAATATCATCGGTTACCGTCAGTAAAGCTGTAGTACAACTGTGACCACGCCTAAAACCCGACTGTACTGTTGACAGGAGTTTATTACTATCTAAGTATGAGCGAAGCTGCTGTTCTATGATTTTTCTATTATTTTAGAGCAAGCAGGAAGGATGCTGATGGCCCGCAAATCTTTCAGTTCTACTGGATTATTGTTTATTGATTTTGGAGTTAACAATGCTGCTTTCTACATAGTCGGACAACACAATGATATCATTTTTATACTGAGCCCATCACATCCTATGTTTTTTTTAATCAAAGATATTGTTCGAAATATGCAAATATCACCCATAACGTCATCAATTTCAACGGTTAACGAAATGCAGTAAAAGTCTAGCTAACTTCGAACGCACTGTAATTTATGTATAGGTAGTTTCAGATTTAATATGGTAATGGGACAATTAAATGTCATTTGCCCGTACTTTGTATGGGTATGAGATTAAACAATATGAGATAAATAAAGGTAGACTAGCATAGGTGTAATATAATGCGACCATTTAAAGCAAATTCACAATTAAGTTGTCTGGTTCAATTACACGATATTGTCGGATTAGCTTTTTTTTTCACTGATTCACAGACCGAAAGATTGCCTTTTTATATTTTGGATTTTCAATGAGAATTCCATGTTCACTGACTTGTTGATTTCCAGAATCTTCGATTCTTCACCCAATTGAACGGCAAAAAGGTGTGTATAAACAATGTTTCATACAGACATATATCTCATCAAGTCCAGAGTCCATGTTATACCAGGAATATTTTCCCCATTGAAAACTATTATAATTGTTAGAACTATATGGCTTGAGGGGTCTTCCACTAAAATGGATTGAATCATTTCTGATGGACAGGAAGCAATGTGTATCTATACGAATAAACTCTAACAATACAAAATATAATAGAAAATCTGAATGTCTGGATATTGATATGGATGTCCCACAAGTTTCCATCTTGGGACCCGTGTTAAAAAGTTGTCATCACTCTGCAGATGATTTACCTTCGGTATTGTCTTTACCTGACACTAATTTACTAAATGCTAATTGTAGCGATGTGATGAAAAATATACCTGAATATTACTGGAGTTTTTATACCTCGACACGTGTTTTGATCACCATCAAAAATAATAGTTATTAGTTACGTTTATTAAAATTTTTTGCTTCATTGTTAGTTGAATTGTGTGAATGTAATTTCGTTATTTTCATCAAAAATATTTACGCACTTTATTATTGAAATCATAAAAAAATATATATATTGTGAGTTTTAAAATTTTTGAATTGTCATAACGTTGTTAATAGTGAATATTTCTCCATGAAATTTCACTTCACTTCGGAAAGCATGCGACGAACCTTTACTAGAATTTGCATCTGATTCCATCACTTCATCTTTGTCATCTCCCTCGGAAAAAGCTCGTCTTAAATCCGACAATATCAAAGAATCTGGTGCTTGGTTGAATGCATTACATGTTGCTAATCTGGTAAGTGTACCAGATAATTATACTTTCAGGGTAGCCATTGGACCCAGATTGGGTTTAAATTTGTATTTCTCATAAATATATTTGTGCTAGTGAGGTTAATGGAGAAGGTACTTACGGTTTGAGCTACAGAAATAGTTTTGGACGTTTTCCTAGACATTACCAAGTCAACAACATCATAAAAAGAGCCTTGACATCAGCCGGGATACCTTATATCATAGAATCACTAGGTAATAGCCGTGATGGTGTAAAACGTCCTAATGGAATGATCCTTTTTCCCTAGAAATGTGGCAGTACTGCCGTTTGGGATTTCACATGTGATTTGGCTTCATCTCATTTAATTGGAACATCTTAAAAGGCCAGTGCTGCTGCCAGCACCAGCCTTTTAAGCCAGTGAGAAAGTAAAACGGCAGAAATATCGAAATTTTGGAAATAACTTTTATTTTATTCTGTTGTAGAAACTTTCGTTGTATTTCGGCCCTCATCTCTAAATTTTGTTGATGAAATTGGAAGGATAAAGGATGACTGAAGGATGGAGGATGACTGAAAAAACTAAAGAATTGAGATGTACAACCTTTCTGATCCAAAAAATTAGTTTAGCTATACAACGTGGTAATTCAGCTTCTGTTTTTGCCCCCATCACATCGTCACATTCACTAGATGAAACATGGTTAGATTTCTTCACAAAAGAAGAAACCTTGGATGGAGATGAAAAACCAACCTGTCCGCGGTGCAAGGAAAGAAAAAAATGCACAAAGTACCTAGCAATTCATAAGTTTTCCCGTATTTTAGTAATTCATTTTAAAAGTTTTTTTCCAACGTGAGAATTCAGTGGCAACTTGAAAGTTGCCATCGACTTGTCTTTAGAAGGATTAGATTTGAGCAATTAGGCAGCAGACAATGTGACTTCCTTGTCGTTACAATCTATATGCACTTTCGAATCACAGAGGGACTACTTACAATGTGCATTACAGATCATATTGCAGATACCAGATTGCAGATAGTGGCACGTGGAATAAATACAACGACTCACACGTGTCTCCAATTTCACCAAAATCTTTTGTGAGTGAGAAAGCATTTGTCCTCTTTTATGAACAGGAGGGAACAAAGCAGCACTTTTCAGTTGTTCTTACCTTTTTCTCTTCTAATTAGCTAAATTATGTTGATTTATTTGTATTTTAGTATTGAAGTAATTGAAACATTCATGATAATTCACATTGAATAAATCATTATTACCCTTACCTCACATGCATATAACTATATCATTTATGTTACTATATACTTGCATCTCAAGTTTTTATTCGACAAATAAATTGTTAGGCATTGAGACATGTGAAAGGTGGCAAGCATAGGGAATTAGTTTTCTACAGGTAATCAAATTTTGACATAAAATGCCAATATTTTAGCAATATTTTTGAAAACTTGATGTTTTACCAGATTGAATCATTTATTTAATAAATTGCGTCATCACCCACTGTTATAAAGAAGACCGTGTAATGATTCACGATGTGAATAAAATGTATTCGGAAAATTCTATAATTATTATAACGGATAATGTTATTAATTTTTACCAAGTAATGGGTGGGAGTATGCATAATACTCACTAATATTCCATCCTATTCGCTCTCCAGTGTACAGCGGTAGCATGTACGAGTACCTTGCCAATTTTTTCATTGAAATACTAAATGGCATTACATTCTGTAAAAAATGTTGGAGTCACAACAGTTTTGAGTTTAAATTTACCCTTTATGAACATGCAACGATTCTTGTAAAAATTGAAATAATATTAAGTATCATACGTGTTTTTCAGATAAATTCCCGTGATGAATCAGAAAAAACGGTCAAGGTATCTTTGCCGGACTCAGCTACGGCAACCGTATATGTACGAGACTCCATGTCTGTAGAAGAATTTTTAGCAAGTGCGTGTGCCAGGAAAAATCTCAGTGCTACAGAACATTTCATCCGAGTGAAGAAGAGAAGGGAAATGGAGGACCACAACTATTTCGTGCCACATAGAAGCGATTTAATTGAAACCTATGTGAGTAGCTTTTCGATTCGTTCGCTTGGAAATGAGAAATGTTCAAATTGAATGTGAGGAATTGGATTCTGATGAAAAGACTCGAATGTGGGTGTAGGTTTGTGTGTGTGGAACAGCTGAAAGCCTAAACGATTATGTATTTGACTGGTTTATTCGGTATTTCGAAGTTGATACCTTCACGACTTTCATCAATCCAGTTCAATTAAGGCGAAGGTGGAATATACAGAGTTAATATGTTTTGTTTGTTGGGATTTTTCAATGTCTGATATTTGTAACAGAAAACAAAATATGAAAACGCGAATGCTTCGAACTTGGTGAACATTCAAAACGAATTTCTGTTATTCATGGAACATCATCAGGATTGGAATACTTTGTAATTCATATTTAGTTCTTAATCGCTTTTAGAACTTATGATATTCTGAGATATAAAAGTCGGACTCAAAAATACGTGCGGAGGATAATTCATGTAGATTCTTGCCTCATTTTGAGCATCCTCTGTTGAGATGAAGATTGAAAGTTCCATTCCATAAGTGCACGTCCTAATAACACTCAAAAATCTAGAGAAGCATAAGTCCAATTCTTCACACCAGAAAGTTCAGAATTGAAATTCTCTTCGTTCCTAATGAAAATTTGATAGTGCATGTTGCAGAAAATTGTAGATATTGGGGAAAAATGATTTTCATAAAGCTTTCTGATATTTACTACCCCATCTTCATACTGAAAATTTTGGGAAACTTTCAAAAAAAGAAAGAAATAGTGTTCGAAATAAATTTTTTCAGTTCATAAATTTTTGATAAATATAATTCTGAATGATTTGCATTTCTTATCAACTATTACGTTATAATTATTAATTTTCAACAATTCAATGTTTATTCATTCAATTACACTTACCTACTCGTGCAATTATATAGTTATTAAGAAAAAAATATATTTGGACAATATACTTATATGACAATATGACACTCATCGATTTTGATGTTGATTAAAATAACATAACGTTCATTATTGATGTTGGATTTCTTCTGCATCGCGTTGTATGAAGTAGACAAAACAGATTTTTTATTATTTTAGATGAATACGTGAATTATTTACAAAGGAATTATGGTTCAAAAATTGTTGATGTATTTGATGAATATTCAATCTATAATAAAAACAATGGAGTAATGGAGCAGTGGTGAAAACATTTTGAAAACATACGGATGTACTTATTACCTAAGAAAAAAATATGATGGAATCGGTAAATACTTGATGAAAATCCATTACTAACGTATTCTAAAAATACTTTATTATGTGATTTTCACTAGATAGTTTTACAAAAACGCAACACGTGTTTCACCATACAATGGCTTCCTCGGGAGTGTCTTAATTAAGACATACCCAAGAAAATTTTCTATCAAATCCAAATCATAAAAAGAGCTAATCAATATGGTAACTGTTAAATTGCAAGCTGTCAATATCTCAACAAAACAGACCAGATATCTTCTTATAATTGAAAGAGCTATTGATGAATATGGACGTCAAAAAACTGCTGTTACAATAGCAGAAGATATAGATTTATTTTTCATTTCAATTGGGCGTACTATATTTCATAATCAAGAAATTTTCTTCAGAAAAGTTGGCAAAGGAAATGTATGTATAAACTGAACTAAACTCTTTCAACAGTTTTGATGAATATCTTCGTTCTAAAAATCACATATTATTTCTTCACGCAATAAGTGGCTATGACACAATTTTTGCGTTCTTCAGAAAAAGGAACGTGAAGATGCTTTGAATTTGAATCAAATTCTTGCAATATTTGAAGAAGAAAACTGCCTGGTTCAATCATCATTTGAAAATGGAGTGCTAACCTTGTTAGCAATCTGTGCAATGCACAGTTCATCAAGTTCACAAAGCTAATAAATCTGTGCAGTTATCAAATCTTCCATCAACGAGCGCAGCAGCTCGCTAACATTTCAATCGTGTTTATTATTGAGTTCAGCCTTCAGACTCCTATCCCAGAGTTGGAATTGGATAATGAGTGATAAATTCCTGGAACCTGACAATGAATCCAACAGCTACGAAGGAATTGCTCAGCATAATATTCTGCAATTGAAAGAATGGTTGTGGTTCACGATGTGGATGCAGGAAAGCAGGGTTGGAGTGCTTTTACGGCTTGCAGCAAGTGTAAGGCCTCTCATCCACTGGGAGCGGAAAGGTGCGATAGGTTACGAAATCAGTTCGTCAAAATTTGAACTACAACGCACGAACGATCCAAATACATGAATCGGTAGGGGACCGCATCCACCTGGCCCGTATCGTTCGTCAGTTTTCGCACCAACTAGGTGCGAATTGCGAACCGTTCCTGATATGTCCTTTCTCATTCGAAAATAAGAAAAGTAGTGGTCATCATCCATTTGTGAATCATTCCACAAATTCACACGAATTCACCGGAAAATTCTATATCGCACGATTTCGTACGAACGACATTCGCACAAATTCGACAATGGTTCAAGATATAAAAAAATATTTGAACGAAAAATGTATGAAATTCCATTCTCCACAATATTTATGATACATACAAATAGCATGAAACCCATAGAAAACGAGATATTTGTAATAAATGTATAAAAAATCGATATTTTGACCTTTCGCCGTGAAATATCTGTAGTTGCGGACACCCTTTGATAAGTAGGTTAGAAAACAATTTTCAAGATGTCAAAATGATGTATCATATGAGTTTAAACTATCTCAATTCCGAGATGAAACCCCTAATATTCCTGGATGATAATGTTTCATATAAATGAAATTTCATATCATAACTTTTTCATATATTATATTGTGCAGCGTTCCAGTAAATGATATCCGATCCAATTCTACATTTGAAATACAAACAGATGAGTATATTTTCAAAGTTTTTTCTTTCGTGTATGTCAACGTTCATGTGAAAGTAGTTATTTCTGGAAGGTTTTTTTTCTGTTTTTATCTAAAAGTAACGTTTTTGCATGATCTACACTTCTTTAAAAAGGTCATTCTGAACTTGATGGCTTTTTTCCTTCCTTTGGAAGTATTCCGCAATGTTTTGTATAACGGTGGAGAAGTAAATGCCGGAAATCTCTTCCAGAAACTAAACTTTCCCTAGAATATATACCTTTCAGCATGAATTTCCATATTTTTCAAATTGTTTTTCCACAAAATATATATTATCGGTATAGAACTGTATTTTCAGATCATCTGAATATTACCATGTAAAATTTTTGTCAGGTTATTTTTCTTATTATGTAATCCTGCAAGAATTAGTTATTTAGATTATATGGGATTGGTTGATATAACTACATGGGGCTTGTGAATATTTATTTTAACTTTGTAGCTCCTTGGCATCAACTGAAATGAATGTGTATATCATGCAAGAAATAACTTTCAGGCACAAACTAGAGGAAAAAAACTTTCGAAACAACAAATTCTTTTATATGAACCCTGAATCATACAAAAACACTTTTATGTAAACAGTTTGAATTCCAAACATTCGTTATGGAATTGAATCAGATATAATTCACTGAATTCCCATACAATATACTAAATGAAAATTCCACTTTCAAGAAACACTGACATTGTCACTGGTAGACATACGATGTTTCGCCGTAAGAGACTTTCCTTAAGGCTCTTCAATACCAATCTGTATAATATTATGTGTTTTTTATTATAATGTTATCCACATTGGTACTGGTAGACGTGCGATGTTTCGCCGTGAGACATTTGCCTTAGGGCTCTGCAGTATCAATCTGGATAACCTGATATGTTTTTCAATATATTTATCCAGGTTTGTACTGAAGAGGCAAGTGTTGGTGAAACATCGGGTGTCTACCAGTGGTGATAACAGTGTTTCATGTAAGCGAATTGTGTAGGAATCCTGTGAATGATATCTGATTCAATTCCATAACGAATATATGCAATACAAACTGAGTAAAGAAAAGTGTTTGTTGTCTAATATAAACGTATACGTTCATATAAACCTATTTGTTTCGAATATTCCTTTTCCAGTTTATGTGTGAAAGTTACTTTTCTGCATGATCTACACATCTCTAAATGAAGTTACCTCTTTTGAAATTGTTTGCTTCCTTCCTTTGTTTGGAAGTTCCTCACATTTTTTGTATCATGATGGAGTAGTAGAAAGCCAAAAACCGTTTTCCCCTGAAATCGCAAGTTATCGGGAAAAATATTTTGTTGAAAATATTTCAGATAGACTGTTTCAAATGGGCTATTGTGTGGATTACCATATATTGAATTCTTCATACTTCCTCAGTTAGAACCAACTCTATATTGAACATTATTTAGCTATCAATATTCAAATCCTTCAACAACAAACGATACGTAATATATAGAGGCAAATTT
The DNA here is from genome assembly GCA_015342105.1 of Leptinotarsa texana. Taxonomy (NCBI): domain Eukaryota; kingdom Metazoa; phylum Arthropoda; class Insecta; order Coleoptera; family Chrysomelidae; genus Leptinotarsa; species Leptinotarsa texana. The sequence goes on from WOGN01000721.1 coordinate 17,009, forward strand.
TCTAAACTGCAGCGTTGGTGATTGAGCATGTTCCATTTCATGACAGGTTACTTCATATTGGCATTTCAGTTGCATCTGATATTCAAGTCTTGTTTCGAATCATAATGCTCGAAATCAAGAATAAACAGTGTTTGTTGCCAAAGATATTACAACTGCGATACGGAAATCGTCTCTAAAATCGGATAGTCTCCTGTTACGTCGTGAAATTTGCTAGCGCTGGTGTTTCGTGATGGTGACACTCGATTGAAAATTGAGAGGAATTGAACGTTGTAATGTAATCACTTTGTAATCTGGAAAGCGATCGAGAAAATTACGGTGTCAGTGCACACCAGACCATAGATACTGACGTCAGTGACTCGGAACTTATTCTTTTTCTTCGATAGATATGCGATAGTCTTTACCGGAAAACACGAGTCCAAAATAATTCATGATTGTAAAGTAACAAATCTGAGGTTGCTTGAAATCGCTTTCTACTGAATTGATATATTATGATAGAATTGTTCGGTACGTGATGAAAATCCATAACGTAGTCAAATAACACTCCATTGGGAGATTTTCACTGAACAGTTTAGTAAACCGCAACATTTGTTTCACTGTACAATAGCTTCCTCGGGTGTTTTCATACTGACAGAATGATACCTAATCAGTGCTTCATGCAATATATCAATTTGATTCATGACTTTCTACCTGATGGAAACATTAAAAAAGTAACCACAATAAAAAAAAATTACCTAATTTCATGTACATAAAATAAACTTATTACCAATTCCTACATTAGGAAACAGATTTAACAAGGGAATGAAATTCAATTCTATTCGATCGTTAAGAAAATTTTCAGAATCATCGATTGATTGAAAGAAGAGTTGTTAAATTCGAAGAAAAATCAAGAAAAACTTTACTTATATAGAAGGAATAACAGAGATATGAAGAGAAACGTCAAACGAATAAGTAAGTTAACATTCGGTTGAAATGATAACACAGCCTAGATTGGGCACGCAGACAAGAGCCACCGGTGGCTCTTAAATTGAAATCAATATAGGAATGATCAAAAAAGTATTTATCTATCTACCTTTCGATTTTCATGGAATTATTTTCCAACAGCTTGACTGCTTTAACCTTTTGTATAGACACCCCTATATCATAGGGGTGTCTTACGCTCTGCTGTTTCACAAGAAATTAACATTTCAAATCAAAACCATGGGAATTTGAATGAATCGCAGTAGTAACTCATCTACTTGCAGCTACTTTCTACTTTCTATTGCATTAAAGTATTTTTCCCAGCCCACTCTCCGAAAGTAGCTAACCACTCCATTCTTCACTAGTGAAACCCCCATTATAGCCTCCAAACGTTGATTTCATTATTTAGAGGCGTTTGAAGGTCATAAAATTGGAGCTCAACTTTATATAACACTAGTACTATGTTGCTGTATCGCTGCTGTTCCAATGTTTTGACAGAATCAAAATCAACGAACTTAGGCGTGCGCAGCGTTATAGAACAGTGCTTCCAAGAAACTGTTCTAATGCTCCATCTACTGGCGAGTTACAGGAAAACTGATAGCCTAAAAACCTTCTCTATGAAAAAGTACTTATACATGTCGAGTTTCATCACGACTGGTTGAGCGATGTAGAAGTTTATTACTTATCAACCAACCAACCAACAAACATCCATTTTTATACAGTAGATGCTGTATCGCTGATGTTCCAATGTTTTGACAGAATCAAAATCAACGAACTTAGGCGTGCGTAGCGTTATAGAACAGTGCTTCCAAGAAACTGTTCTAATGCTCCATCTACTGGCGAGTTACAGAAAAATTGATAGCTTAAAAACCTTCTCTATGAAAAATTACTTATACATGTCAAGTTTCATTACGATTGGTTGAGCGATGTAGAAGTTTATCACTTACCAACCAACCAACCAAGAAACATCCATTTTTGTATAGTAGATTAGACAATGGAATTCCGAACTGATAAAATGATAAAATTCAAAATGCAACGTTGGAACGCAAGAAGTTGTAAATCGTTGAAGCCTCTCCGTGGTTTGAGAACAGTTTTGTTCAATTACTCTTGATTATTATAATACCCACAAATAAAGAACGACTCAATTCTCAATAAATGTTGTTTAATAGTTTTAATTAATAAACAGAAGGTAACAACTTCATAACCGTATTGCAACTAAAGTGAAACTGAACTGCTCTAAAGTACATAAGATATAATATCTATAGTAAGTATGAAGAGATTAGATGGGAAATAAAATAGTTGTCATCAATAGATATACTCTGGAATGAAATATTACTAAGCAATGATAATAAACGGGATGAATTATATTTAAGCACTGTTTGGAACCTCATGTCCTTGATAAAACCATAAATATCTCTTCTAGGTACATGCGTTTCAAGAGTCTCAAATTAATGCCTTATCTACTAGTCATAATTTTACAATGTGTCCTTATGTAATAGTCATTATTTTAACAAGTCATAAAGTATACTATTACGTATTGGTCCACCATCGTTATTCATAATATTATGGAGTTTTCTTATCTCTATACTCTCATAGGCATCTAGATGCCTGCTGTTGTTAACTTGTCTAACTGATCTTAATGAACTGAAGTTTATGTAATAGTTTTGTTGCGAAATGTAATGGGCTGATATTTCTGGTCTTTCATATTTTACGTGTTCCTCATATATTATTTCAATGGATCTTTTTGCTGTCCATTATATTCTGCATTGCAGTCCTCACATTTGACTTCGTAAATTCCAGGCTTTTCCAAATTCTCGACTTTGTCTTTTCAATTTTCTAAAAGCTTCTGTAGTTTATAACTTGTTTTGAAAACCACCTTCTTACCTAGTTCCTTGAAAATCTGTTCAAAGTTTAACATCACCGATACACGATGTACTGCGATGCAAAATACCATGGACAGACGAAAAGATCTATTAAAACAAGATATAAGGAACACTTATCACACCTAAAATATGAAAGACCAAAAAATCAGCAGTCGCTGACATTGTAAGTACATTCCTCTTGAAGGTGATTGCTTGGTAATCAAAACACGTGTCGAGGTGTTAAAATAACGGTTTGGTGTTGGGAAAAAATCCAGTAATATTTTTATCCAATTAAGTTTACACAGATAACGTTTGGATTAGAACGATACTTACGTTCGGATTAAAAGTGATGTCAACATTTTCCGGGTTTAATCTCTGTGTATAGTCCAGGGAAAGTGGGCATCGTAATCCAGAGAAAGTAGGCAAAATGTAATTTACTTCTGGAAGTGAACTGTGTCATCTTGAAATAAACCGAAACTACACAATGTCAGAATTCTCCTTCGTCTCATATAGTTACGTTACAAAATTTTTGATATTGGCCAAAATTCAAAATGTTTTTGGAAGCCAACCGTGTTATCTCGCAACGAGCTGAACATGTACATCATGGGCCATCGAGTTATTTGGATAAGCAACTTGAACTTTATGCGTGAACTTTTTTTGCTTTCAGTAGTTTTCATCGGCACCACTTGAATCCTTACCGGTATTTGTAGATATTTCTCACCGACAATACTTGGCTTCAACTCATCAGCAACTTTTTGAGTAACTTCGGTGAAACGCTCATTCTGCTCTCTGTCTAATTCAATAGATTTGAAAGTAGTTGTTTCGGATGGATTTTTCTCTCAGAATGTGTCTGAGAGAATTTTTTTTACATGATATACCTATATTTTGAGATTATTTTAGTGTCAATCAATTTTCAGTTTCTCTGTAGTTTGGCAAATCTTTTTTCACCCTATCTTTCATCATGTTATCGAAATACTGTTCATGAAATGGTCAGAATACTGCCAGATATTCCGAATTGTAGAGACCCGGCTGTTTCGAAAAAAGTATAAACCATTTTCTTGGTTGGAGGGATAGTGGGCTACCACACCATGCAACTCGTTTGATAATTGCACAATGATCTGGAATATTCCAGGTTATTCTCAAATATTTTAAAATATATCTTGATATTCCTTTATGTTTTAGGATGTTCTGAAATGTTCTGTAATACAATAAAATATTCTGGAATATTGTAGATCGTTCTAAAAGCACAGAAAAGTACACATTGCAAGTCAAAACTGAAACCCATTTTGAAGATGGGAGATAGAGAACTAATCCCCTCTTAACTTTCTTGGCCATTTCACAATGATCTGGGATGTTCCGGGATTTTTCTGAACCTTCTACAGTATTCCAGAATATTCTGGAAATTCATTCGAATACTCATAAATGTTCTGAACTATTCTAGAAGTTTCTAGCATTCAATACTTTGACACTATGACAGAAAAAAATATTGACGCATATTATCGCTTACTCTTGCGAAGTTGGGTCGAGGCGCTAGTATTTGAAATTTTAGTTTCATCAAATAGACTTTAAGAATTAAAGGTAAAATTCAATGGAGAGTTTATTTAATTTTTTGTTAAATAAATTTCTCACTCATACATATGCACAGGTATTTAGTGCCGATCCTTGACTGAGTATTGCATATTGCATTTTAGACTCCATGAATACGCAATATTGAATGAATACATATTCATCTATATCAATCCCATACATTTCTAGTCAAAAAGTAAGCAATGAGTCGCTTCAATATGAAACTGAATTTTTTACTTTGATTTGCATAGAAAAACTGAAATTGAGTTAGTATTGATGATAGTAGATAGTAGAGTGATATTTTCGAGGTTTTTTTGGTGTGTTATTTCATCACTTCTTTCAGCCAGAGATTCTGTGATACCTAGGCGATTTGATTAAGGCAGAGAGTGTTTCGCATCATGAATAATTTCAATTTGTATATTTATTGAATTTTCCTCTTCTGAACTACCAGTTTCGATCCTTTTTTTGGAATTTCCAAGTAGGTGTTAATAGAATTGAACAAATTCATATTAGTCACTTCAAACGAGATATAGTTCGGATATTGAGAATACAACTTTAATTTGATACGAAAAGTCTCTAAAAGTTGGCAACTGTCAAGAAGACGGCCTTTTTTTCGACTAAGGCAACACCGATATATGGAAATCTGACAATATAAAATCTGATAATGAAATAAGGTAACGGAATTCCAAGAGTTATCACTACAAACCAGTTTCATTCAAATGCTGAAGAATTCAATTCTGAATGATTTGCTGAAAATGATTTTTCGAGAAGATAGGAATCTGTATTTGATTGATAAAAAAACTGATGGTGGTGTTTCGATAGCCTTAATAAATTCTATCAAATCGTCCATGATTGATATATCAATGTTTGATTTGCAATTTTCCTCAATTGTTTTATAGATTATCGAAAATTCAATTCAAAGTGTTCTCCTGAGGAAATTTTCACAGATGATTTTCTTTTAATCGTTAAAACAAGTCACTATATTCCGAAAAATATACTTTTTTGTAGAAAGACTTCACTGTTTCGAAATTTGAAAGTAATATTCCGAGCAACTACAGCAATTGTAAACAACAGTTTTCATCAATATACTCGTTATCGTATATCTCTTCATGATGATTGCAATTCATTGTTTTTGACTCATTTCTACTGTTAGTACTGTGTGTTTTGAAAAGGTGCAACATGGTTTATTGCATCTTTTG
>WOGN01000722.1:0-30889 GCA_015342105.1 Leptinotarsa texana
TATATATATCTCCATCCACCTGTGATATATAAACAACAAATATAATTCATACCTCCAATTATGATTATGATTATTAAATATTTTTATGGTGGATTATATAAATAAATATTATTAATATTAAAAATTTTTTATTCTTTCATCATTTATATATTTTCATTTGTAACTATTCACATTGTTTTCACTTTCTAATTCATATGGTCCTTCAAATATTGAAAGTAACTTTGCACATTTATTCTTTTTAAGATCTGTTACTTGTTTTTTTAAATATCAACTGACCTTTTCTAAATATTATATTTTTATGTCTTTTCTTATTATTTATTCTTTCAATATCTCCTACCACTTTTATTTTATTTTATTCGTACTTCTGGTAAAATGCCATTTAATGATTTACTTTCTTCTTTCAGCCATTTCCTGAGAGCCATCATTAAAAAATGTGGACTGATTTCCGTGACCATGTGGTGGCAATTGATTGAGATATTTTTCTTCCTATGGTAAATTATTTTACCAATTTTGATGGTCTTCGCTTAACAATATTAATTTAATCACCTCTTGAATATATCTTTCAGACGGATTTGATTCCGGATGTCTTATACTGGTGAATTTTGATTTTATTTTATATTTATGGCAAACATTTTTGAAAATATGTACCATTATCCAAAATACGTTTCTGTGGTTTACCTACTTCATTAAAATATTGTTGAAGACAATTAGTTATTACTTGTACATATAACGAAACATGCATAGGCAACTGAGTATGCATGTATACACAGTTAGATTTCTCACTAAAGACCATGTCTGAACCGGAAACTTGGCTACTCTGAACTAGATGTCGTCACATGCCTGTTTTGAGCATTTTCAAACTTGGATTATAAAAAATTGTTTGCCTCAATTTTTTTTTACATTCTTATGTACTTCATTGTTCTCTTCTAGAAATTTGGTATTTTTTGAATAGACGCGATCGTCCAAACTAGGCAGAACCGTGCAACTAGGAACAAAACTTCATATTTGTAACGAATCGGAGTTTATGGTTGGTCTCCTATTTTTAGGTAAGTGAATCCGATGTAATGAAGATTATTGTTTTATTGTCCCTACCTAAAGCTTCCAAGCTAAATGAGAATCTGTACCATCTTCCTATTTTTAGTGAACATTCCGTCTATCAATAAAAACATCAACTCAAGTTACAACGAGCATCCGTCCTCTATTCCTTGCATGCCAGCCCGTGCCCACATTCCAGTGAATAAAAAACACCCGCCCCTGTGAATTACCAAAAGAGTTTCACCGCATCTGGCACCCAACGTGGGGCTGGTTGTTTTTGTGTTTCTTCATCATGGTACTGGAAAACACACCTTCTCAACAATACAATTTGAGATCCAGGAGAAATCTGGAGGTTGCATTTGGGGACGTACGAGATAATTCCGATAACAATCAGCATTCAACCACACCAAAGCAACAAAACCTGGAAATACAAGGTAACACAAATAATTTATACAGTGAGGCTCGCGGAGGAATGTCCGGACTAAGGGATTCTGAAAACCAACCGATTTTGCGTCTTTTTTAGAATAATCCACATCAATTTGGCCATGTCTCTTGGCAGAGTGCACCAGGCCCGGCTCGTAATTTGGGACCCTTCCCTAAAAATTTGTTGGTACCTCTACTTTCTGTACCTATAACACCAGGGAATACCTCAGTTTCGTCTGTTGATATTGCAATTATAGTTTATCAAGTTATTTAAAAATAAAATATAACGGAAATAAAATATAACAGAAATAGAAATTCAAATAATATAAATTTAGAACTATTGAATGATCCAAATATGTACAGCTTGGACGCTTTAGATGCAAATTTACCAACCACTAGCGCCCCTACGGCAACTCATACACAAAATGTAAACACCAGGACGAATTCATGAATTCATATTGTATTACACCACATATTGTTAATAATTTTTCTCTAGATGAGACATGTAAAATTATAAAAATGCTTTCACATTTTGATAATCAGGGTATGGTTCGATGCATTTTTTGAAAGAAACCAAAATTATTTCTCATTTAAAAATGCTTTTGCAAAATATTCATATATTTATTTCACATATTGCGTATCTCTAGCTAAATACCTAGAACCCCCTTCACAAACAATAAATGAATTTCCAAAATTTTGCGTGTGTTTCCGACAAGAATTTCTGCAGTCTTGATAGGTGTTGTAGACTTAGAATTAGCTTTTAAAAGATTGAGAGAGGCTGATTATTTTTTTTACTCGAATTACAGGAGAAATGGAAAAAAAATATTTCGGAACAAAATAAATCAAATTATACTTCTCAAAATGAAAACAAAAATTTCCAGTTCTCTGAACAAATAGAATTTGAAAAATTAAAACAAATTTCTCACCTGGAATTCGAAAAAGAGGATGATTTTTCGGAAAACAAAAAAGATTCTAACTACTAACCTTAACAAATTTAGAATCCAAAATAATCCCCAAGAAGATCTTCTAACGGAAGATGATTGTCATTTTGTTCATTCACTAGCTGACGATCATTTACCAATGATTTTATTTAACATCTATGGTTATTCTTACCTAGCACTCATTGATAGTGGCAGTCAGCAATTTCTTCTGGAGTTTGGACGCAACTATCAGACTTTCATAGCGAGATAGCCCGTTTTCTAGCAACTGGTATTAAGGTGGTTGGGGCCTTCAAAACAAAAATGCGTAGGTTACTTTTACAAACACAGTTGAGTTTTTTTCTTGAAGGGGAACAATTTTCAAATGAATTTCTAATAACAAGTGATTTATCATATTAATTAAATCATTAAAAACACTTTTGTCTAAGTACCACTAGTTGATTTTATTTATACGACAGGTTTCGGGTTTGTCCTCATTATCAAGTATAAAACTGAAAATGTTTTTATTCATTTCATTAAAGGGATCATGAATTACCACAAAATAAACAAGTCATCAATCACACATATTGATTTATCATATCCTATTATTCTTGGAATTTATTTTTAATTTTATAAATTTACAAGAAAAATATTCAGTTTGCCAGATAAATGATAAAAATAAAAATATCCCAGAAGAAGATTTTCATCAACTTTTCCCCAACATAGAATCAGTAAACCTTTCAGCAGCTATACAAAAAGGGGGAGGTAAGGAATGAAAGTATGTTGAAGTTAGAAAAGATCACTCATCTTGATGATACAGTACCTGAATTGTACGAAAAAAAATCCAAAATTTTATAGAAAAAATATTAAAGAATTTTCTTAGATGTTCCTAGTCATATTGTGGCATATGAAAAAAGTATACCGTCTTCATGGTAGGTACCACCACATACTAATTGAGGGTTCTTCCTTTTGGTTTAAAAGCTAATGTCTCTTCCTTTACGAGGAGTATGTTGAAGACTTGCTGATTGTCTCAGAAATTACCAAGAACATCTCATACACTTGAAAAAAGTATTTTGTAACGTTCATATTTGGCGCAGAAGTTATTTTGCGGAAGTGGAACATTTGACAATCTTTTATGGTTTCGGAAGTATCCGGATAATGAACTTCTATTACTTCTATTAGGAAGAGATGGTACCGAATTTCCAAGGTTGCCAAGCATATATGGGAAATTTCTTGAAAGGGTTTTGATTTCAGGAATGATATTTCCATCATCTGATGAACATTTGTAGATCTAGATAGTTTGTAAGATAGTATTTTAATTACCTAATTATGTATATTATGAATATTACTGAGCTTTTTCCTAACACCCAACCTTTATTTTAACACCTCGACACGTGTTTCGATCACCAAAAGATCATCTTCAAGAGGAAGATCAAATTAAACATACTCCCCCCATGCCCCCTCCCGGTTTGATTGCCCTGAAGTAGAAGCTTCTCCCTAGCTATTTAGCGAGGGGAAACTACTACCCCACTCCATCCACCCCCGCTTTCCGAGCGGTCCTCAACTTACTGATGGGCACTTCAGCAAGATTGACATCTGACCTCTTTTGGTCGAAATTCAGCCTTTAGGTGCTATTCTTTCGCGATCAATATCTAAACATACTTACATAGTTATCCTCATTTATACCATAGATGCCTCTTCTAGGTACCTGCGTCTTAAATTTTATTGCAACAAAACTATTCCATAAACTTCAGTTCATTAAGATTAGTTAGACAAGTTAACAACAACAGGCATCTAGATGCCTATGAGAGAGTAGAAATAAGGAAACATAATAAAACTATGAATAACGATATACCTAATAGTATACTATATAGCTTGTTACAACAATTTTTCGATTAATAGATACCTCACTATTACATAAGGACACGTTGTAAAATTAATTGTGAAACTAATTCCAGATACTTGACACGCAGGTACGTAGAAGAGGTATCTATGGTATAGAAAAGGATAACTTTGTAAGTATGTTTACTTTGATCTTCCTCTTGAAGATGATCACTTGGTGATCGAAACAAGTGTCGATGTGTTGAAATAACGGATTGGTGTTGGGAAAAACTCCAGTAATATTCATTACTACACCAAAGGTTCCATCCAAACAGTATATCACAAGATTATAAGAAAAAATGATGAAATTGCAGAATGTTCCAATAACTTTTTCATTATTAGTATTAGGGATATAATTGAAATTATTGATGATACTCATGTCAGATATTATTAACTGTCATGAGAAAGCACCTTAGCACAGTTTCAGATAATAGAATTAGATGATCTCACAATGATCATTATTAACAAAAAATCTAGTAATGTTCTAGTAAGTTCGAAAAAGTACATATGGGGTCATTGGCCATGTGTTGTTACATTTTATCAATATATCATTAGCGTATGGAGTTTTTTCTGATCAACTAAAAACTAGTACTCTTGTACCCATCCAAAAGGTTTCGAATACTGTGAAATCTTGGGAATATCGACCAAGTGATACTTTACCTAGTCCTAAAAAATATTTGAACTGGTAGTATCAGCAGTTATAACAATATTTGAATACTAATAATTTTTTCTTTGAAAATCAATCAGGCTTTTGACATCATTCATATGCCTCATCATCGCATCTAGCTATTACTAGAGGGAAAGAAAGTATGGAGGAAGGCGACTATACTATTGCAGTTATCTTAGATTTGAAACAAGCTTTTGGGATAATCGATTGTGAAATTCTGATAAGAAAACTAGAAGCTGCTGGTGTTCTGAACTTGAATGGTTCAAAACTCGTGAACAAATAACTATAATCACCAACGTGTTTTTCAATCTGTTGAAAATTTATTTGGCGTTCCACAAGGTAGCGTCCTGTGACAATTAGTGTTCTTATTGTATGCAAGCGACATGCATCTTTTCCATTTCTGTGACTTCAGTTAGCTGTTTGCTGATAATACAATGTTCGAAGAATGCATATAATTTTGAGGTGTAACCGATATACAAATATTATTTTCATGTTGGACACATTAAAATGGTTATCAGTATAACAGAGGTTATACTTGACATACATGATTTTCATTTTCGAAAGTTTTGAATAGGTTGATGCCAGAATACTTTGATGATTTTATTGTCTTTGAGTCCATGAAATCATTATTTTATAAGGTTTTGAAAGAATACAATTAACTACTCAATCACATAAAAGGCGCGAAAACAATTAATGCATTTAAAACTATTCTTGTTATGCATATAAGATATAATCACTAAAATTTAATCCAATATTATATTATCATTATATATCGATTTAAGTTATTGGATCTATGTACATGTTAGTAATATCTTCTTTTGTCATAGTTTTTTTTCTTTGATTGTATCTCTATTAGAATAAGTTTCCTATTGAATAAAGATTCATTCATTCATTCAAAGATTGAAAGAAACAGTTATAAAAAATTTAAAATAAAAATATTTAGGAGAAGCTTAAGCTGTTTGGGAGTGAGAATGAGAAGAAACTACGAGAAAAATGAAATAATGATGAATCAAGAAAGTTATATCAAAGATATTCTAAAGACATTTGATATGGCCGACTGTAAACCAGTAAAAACACCCATTGACCAAAAATTGACATATCCAGAAGAAGTTGATCAAGACGATTTCCTTAGCAGTTTCTGGTAGGATGTACCTAGCAATTTTCAAAAGACCAGATATTGTACACGTGGTCAGTGTGGAACATTGGAAAGCAGCAAAAAGAGTACTGAGATAATTGAAAGGTACCATATTCAACGACAACCAAGAAGGGCAAAACTTAGCCCGATAAAAATACCACTTGACATTTTTCTGGATTTCATACGCTCAACAAATTCACTAAAAGACTTAGTAAACCGGACGTGCCGGGCCCATAACCTGTACAAAAAACGTGAAATAAATAAAACATTTGTGCCCTTTTAGAAGGTTCTGTCGATGAAGCATAAAACTAACTCTTATTTTTATTTCAAACGTTAAATGTCTCAATGTCATAGAACATTACAGATTTCTATAATAGAAATAATTCTTTGCATGCTTTCAACTGTTGGCCTAATCAATGAAGTATTTTATATCTTGCTCATTTTCTTCTTATTTAACGATTTTGTTTCAGGTCCTAAGAAGTGCTGCAGATGGGGACTACCCCATCACTAAGCACGAGGTTATACACAATGAATATCAGGTGCTTGAGTTTCTTGGAAAGGGCACCTTCGGACAAGTGATTAGATGCTGGAGGAAATTCAACATCGAAATTGTCACCGTTAAAATATTGGAGGACCGCCCTTCGGTGAGTTAATTTGTTATCAATTCTTAGTAGCAGAGCAGTAAGGGGTAGTCCATTGATCATGTGGTGTTTTTTAGCTCTTATTAACCCCCCTCCCTCTTGTTGATACGTGGTGAGGTTTAAGACTAACCCCCTGGTGGTGTAATCATGCAAGCCAAAGTTATACTACACACCGCTTTTCGGTTTAGGCTAAGCACCTTCGAAAAAGTGATTAGATGATGGAGGAAATCCAACAACGAAATTGTCGCCGTTAAAATATTGAAGGACCGCCTCTCCATGAGTTTATTTGTTATTAATTTTTAGTAACAGAGCAGTAAGGGGCCGTCCTTTTTTCACGTGTTTTTTTTAACACTTATTAACCCACCTCCCTCTTGTTGATACGTGCTGAAGGTTAAGACTAACCCCCTGGTGGTGTAATCATGCAAGCCAAAGTTATACTACACGCCGCTTTTCGGTTGAGACTAAGCACATAGTGGGACGGCAAGCAGAACGTTGAGCAGAAAGGAGAGGAAAGCTATGATCGAGAGTTGCGGTAATAAGAGAGCCGCATTCACAAAGTAACGCGTTGAACAGAGAGATATGGATTTATGTCTGACAGAAAACTCCACTTTGAAAATTAGGTTTTTACTTACAAACAAGAAAGAGAGGAGTTTCAATGTACATGAAATAAACAAAAGTAGGCATGTGCTTGGTGAATTTTATCATTTGTTTAAACAAATACGCCAAGATCCAGTCAAATTTCATGGTTATTTCCGAATGAATGTTAAAACGTTTGATTATATCCTGGAAAATATTGAACATTAGTTAATAAAAATTGGACTAACTTCAACTGAAACCCCATAAATCCTCCAGAACATCCTGCAGTGACTTTAACTTAAGAAAACGCTTCATTTTTATAGTTAAATCAAAAGTAGAACACAAAAAAATTCAAATCAAATATTAATTTATTTTAATTACTGTAAATAAGTAGACCTAATGTGTTACGTGAAATGACTCTTCTGAGAAATTGCTCAAATAGGACCTCACTGATGTAGTTGCTGTTGGGATGGATTCGTTACATATACATTCATGTTTTCAGTTTGAGAAATTCTTTGATTTGTATTATTTTCGGTTGGCCCACAAAAAAAATTTTAAACGAGTTCTATCTTCATTCTCTGAAGCATTTTTCTTAGAAATTCATTTGTTCGGACTTCCATTGTCTAATATAATATAAATTGATTTGAAAACCCTGAAAAAAAACAATTACCAAATAATGAGATTAACCAAAAATAACAACTTTATTGAACAAAAACTGAATTTAAAAAAATTAACATACAAGCTACAACCAAACAAATAAAATTGAAATAATAATAAAAGCTGAAGAATAAAGTTTAAAAATTATTATTAGCAAAAATAAAAAACAAATTGAAAAAATTAAAGAGGTTTCAAACCATAACTTGGTTTGAAATTTTATTTGTTTGGTTGTAGCTTGTATGTAATTTTTTTGTAAATTCAGTTTTTGTTTTTTCAGGGTTTTCAAATCAATTTATATTAGATTAGACAATGGAAGTCCGAACTGATTAAATACACCACAAAACATTGTCAACCACCTTCAAACANTTTTTCAGGGTTTTCGAATCAATTTATATTAGATTAGACAATGGAAGTCCGAACTGATTAAATACACCACAAAACATTGTCAACCACCTTCAAACAATCATTTTTCTTTGTGGGGCACAGGTGAGTACGTGCGGTAAAATACTTTGAAAGAAACTGTCGTCCTCTTCAGGTGTTTTTTCATGCTGTTTTTCTAAAATCTGCAATACTTTTTTCTCTAACCTTATAAGTGTGGTGCCGATATTTGATATGGCCGACTGTAAACCATTAAAAACATCTATTGACCGAAAATTGACATGTCCAGAAGAAGTTGATCAAGACTATTTCCTTAGCAGTTTCTGGTAGGACATGGTAGGATGTACCTAGCAGTTTTCACAAGACCAGATATCGTAAACGTGGTCAGTGTGGAACATTGGAAAGCAGCAAAAAGAGTACTTGAAAGGTACCATATTCAACGACAACTAAGGAACACAAAACTTAGCCCGATAAAAATACCACTCGACATTTTTCTGGATTTCATACGCTCAAAAAATTCACTAAAAGACTTAGTAAACCAGACGTGCTGGACCCATAACCTGTACAAAAAACGTGAAATAAATAAAACATTTGTGCCCTTTGAGAAGGTTATGTCGATGAAGCATACAGTATAAAACTAACTCTTATTTTTATTTCAAACGTCAAGTGTCTCAATGTCATAGAACATTACAGATTTCTATAATAGAAATAATTCTTTGCAGGCTTTCAACTGTTGGCCTAATCAATGAAGTACTTTATATCTTGCTCATTTTCTCCTCATTTAAGGATTTTGTTTCAGGTCCTGGAATTGCTGCAGATGTGGACTGCCCCATCACTAAGCACGAGGTGCTACACAATGAATATCAGGTGCTTGAGTTTCTTGGAAAGGGCACCTTCGGACAAGTGATTAGATGCTGGAGGAGATCCAACAACGAAATTGTCACCGTTAAAATATTGAAGGACTGCTTTCGGTGAGTTTATTTGTTATTAATTCTTAGTAACAGAGCAGTAAGGGGCCGTCCATTAATCACGTGGTGTTGATACGTGCTGAGGTTTAAGAGTAACCCCCTGGTGGTGTAATCATGCAAGCCAAAGTTATACTACACACCGCTTTTCGGTTTAGGCTAAGCACATAGTAGAAAGGCAAGCAGATGATCGAGAGTTGCGGTAATAAGCGGGCCGCATTCACATAGTGACGCGTTGAACAGAGAGATATGGATTTATGTCTGACAGAAACCTCCTCTTTGAAAATTTGGTATTTACTTACAAACAAAAAAAAGAGGAATTGTAATGAAATAAACAAAAGTAGGCATGTTCATGTTGAATTTCATAATTTGTTTGAACAAGTACGCCAGGAACCAATACAAATTTTATGGTTATTTTCGAATGAATGTTAGAACGTTTGATCATATCCTGGAAAATATTGAACATAAGTTATTAAAAAATCGGAATAACTTCAATTGCAACCCCATAAATCCTCCAGAACGTCTTGCAGTGACTTTGAGGTAAGAATACGCTTTATTTTTATAGCCTGATCAGAACTAAAACATAGAAAAATTCAAATCAAATATTAATTTATTTTAAATACTGTAAATAAGTAGACCTAATGTACTCCATGAAATGATTCTTCTGAGAAATTGCGCAAATAGGACCTCACTGATGTAGGATTTGAGTAGTCCTGTAACTGTATCAGTTGGGATGGATTCGTTGCGTAGACATGAATGTCTTCAGTTTGAGAAATTTTTTGATTTGTATTATCTTCATTCTCAAAAGCAATTCTCTTTGTGGGCAAGGGTAGGTACGTGCGGTAAAAGACTTTGAAAATAACTGTCGTCCTCATCAGATGCTTTTTCAGGCTGTTTTTCTAAAATCTGCATTCATTTCTCTAACCTTATATAGGTGAAGTGCCAAAATTTGATATGGCCTACTGTACACCAGTAAAAACACCTATTGACCGAAAATTGACATGTTCAGAAGAAGTTGATCAAGACGATTTGCTTAGCAGTTTCTGGTAGGATCTGTTAGGATGTACGTAGCAGTTTTCACAAGACCAGATATCCTACACGTAGTCAGTGTGGAACATTGAAAAGCAGCAAAAAGAGTACTAAGATACTTGAAAGGTACTATATTCAACGACAACCAAGGAGCACAAAATTTAGCCCGAAATCCTGTTTTCCACAAGGGGAATAACCATATTGAAATAAAGCATCACTTTATACGAGAGTTGATAAAAAAAAGGTCGTCGAGTTGAAATATCTATCTACAGATGAAATGGTAGCAGACATTCTTACGAAGCATTCACCCTGCTCATCGGCCATGGGTTTGAAGTCTGCAGATTGAAGAAGTATATTGAACTTTCAATCCGGGACTTCTTCTTTTGTTATATATGTTTTATGTTTTGTCTATTACTATAGAATGAGTGGGTGAAATAAAAAGTAAATAAACCTGTCACATGAAAATTTCTCTCGAACTTTATTCCCAAATTTCAACACTGTAAGGATTATTACTAAGTTGAGATTTAGAGATTCTTGTAAGAGAGAATTTTAGAAGTTGAAAATATTAACAATTTCAGAAATATACATACTTGGGGCATGCACATATGTATACCGCGATGAAAAAAAAATTGTATTCAATAGGCTATCACATACCCATTTGACACGAAATGGCCACTTACTTCTACCCAGTCAACTGCACTCTACCTAAAATGTTTTGTATATCAGGGATGCCAACTGTACAACAAACTTCCCGACTACATTAAATTTTCAGGAAATGTACATATTTCAAGACAAAAGTTAACAAACTGTTATTGCCAAAAAACTGCTACACTGTTGAGGAGTTTCAGGCGTAACTTTATTTAGTTACACACACCTAGAATGAGTTACTTTTAATATATTTTATATTGTAACGAATTAAAGTATTAACTATCCGAAACAAATTTATTTCTAACAATATCTATCACAAACTAATTTATATTCAAATCTTAGCAACTACCGCTTAATTTATTTCCACTATTTGGTCCTTTCCTTAAACGCACAATTCACTTCTAACTACAGACTGCCCGCCGACTGAGATCGGCGCTTTTTTATATGGTCAAAGAACGGTCCGGATATTTCTACGGATTTCGGCGCTGATCTAGATTATTTGCGTAGGCTTATCGACTAAATTGCCGATGAGTCATGCGCTCGCTCTGTCAGGGCCGGCTTCAGATTCATTACAATATTATTTGTGATAATTGTTTGTGACGTGGATATGATGGTCCTATACACATCCAGAGATATATTTACTTTTTTTTTGTCATTTTTTATGTATATAATTTTTTTATATTGTTTCCTATTACTACTCGACTTTATTGACGTTTTTTTCTCTTTATTTGCATCATCACATTGTTGATCTGCAAGCTAATTTGTGAAAATAAAATTATTATTATTATTTTAAGCAATTTCATTGAATATTGCATCTTCTTAGGAATGTATCATATTTGGATATCCGTTTTGAAGAAATATGAGGATAGTAGTGAAATTGCAACAAACTAATATCAGAAAACAATTTCTACTACGTCGAATGCTTCAGAAGTCATATTTCGAAACTTTTTGGACATCTGTCGAATATGTTCGAAAATAAAGCGAAATGTAAAAAAAGTCAGTGTCATTAGATTTAAGCAAATTTAGGTCTCCGACACATTTAGATAAGTATCTGTATCTCTATAATTTTATAGTTTCGTTTCTGGCAAAATAATTGAAATACGATAAATAGATTATTTTTCTTTGTGAGAAATACTTTGAATTCACACAGTAACTTATCGGGTCCACTGAAAAGTTTGATCTTTCTACACCACTATTACAATTTGATATTTTTTTCAGATAGTGAAAGCTGAAATTATCCAATAAGAGTCGATAAAAACGATGTGTTTCTTCATACACAAATGTTCTTTCAAACCCAGTTTTGTTACTTGAATAGTTTATTCATTTCCGTTTAGTGAAATGATTTCTCCTTTACAATTTGGTACTCTAGAAGAATGCAATAACATCATAGCCATTATTATTATTTCGAATGTATTGTTTCCTTCTTTAACCCATTATTATTGGCGCCCAAGAAGGCAAAATTCATCATAATGAGAATCTTTATTCCACTTTAGTTCAAGAAAAATAGTGGACCGGCAATCTATATTAAATAGGATCGAACATATCGCTAGTGAACAAGAACCAAAAGTTACAAAAAAACTGGTCCAATATTAGTGACAACAACGGTCATTTCTGTATTTATGTTAACAATAATATCTTGCTATCTTCTCCAGGCAGCAGGACTAATATAGGTAATTATTCATTACATTTTCAGTATGATATTTTTAATAGTTTAAGTAATTATGCATAGACCTGAAAAATATTTCAACTCTTATGAGAAATCTTCATAAAAACTTCGAAAATGTAAAAGTGAGAAATAACAAAATTGTTTAGAAAAAAAGTATGAGAACAATGTTTCCAAACAAAAATAACGAAACATATTCGTTCAAAATATTATGAAAAGAGGGGTGTAATTTTTTTAGGGGAGATATATTTTTGGGAAAAAAATTTGAACTCTTCACTTCTTAATCTCTTTGCAAACAAATGTGGGAATCTTCCAAAGAAAAAAAGCAATCAATTGCAGATCTACATATCTTTGTGAAGACGATATTTTGAAATTGCCTGCTTCTTTTCTTCGGAAGATTCTCATATTTGTTAAATGAAGATGGAGAAGTAGAAAGCCGAAACCGTTTTCGTGAACATTGTATAATTCAATGTTCATATAAACTAGTTTGTTTTGAGATAGGGTTTTTCATTCCAGTTTTGAGTCTGGAAGGTACTTCTTTGTATAAACTATACATCTTTGTGAAGAGTTTATTTTGAAATTGATTGCTTTCTTCCTTTCATTGGATGGTTCCCACATTCTTTTGCATAGAAATGGAGAATTAGAAAGCCAAATCCTTTCTTTCTGATGATCATAAAAACAACTTGACCGTTGCAGCTGTTCCCGTGGCGCTCGTTTTATGTTTTATTATGAGAGAAAAACGAATATCAGTGTCTGTAATATTGCAGAATATGAGAAATTAAAAAAAGGATGAACTGGTAACATCACTATCACCGGTTTTGGCGACGAAACATTCGAAACAGCAGACGATGAAGCCATTTCAAAAATTATAAAAAGTTTTGCTGAAGACTATTTGAAAAACACTTGTCCTTGAAGTAGAGGTAACAAAAAATTCGTCACAGAATATTTTCTATTACACGAAAAGCAATTATTTTAAAATGTATTATTTTTTGTATTTCATCATTATTAGTTTAATTTTTAATTTGGATGAATTATATTTTCTACTAACTAGAAGACATGGAATGAAAAAATCTTTATAAATGTGCGTTTTCAGGAAAACTTTCAGAAATGGCAATTATTTGCGAGTTGGATATTTCTAGAAACATATCAACTCAGTTTTAATTGAATTGTTTGAAGTTAACTTTTTCAATTTTATATTCAGGTAATTTTATACTCCAGGTTTTCCAACAAATATCAAAGATCTTTCATTATGTTTTGGGTATTTTGTCTAGAAACTTCATGAATGAATGAGCCGTTGATTTTAACCCTGAAAACACCTGCCCACACACTGAATCCAAATCTTCTTTGTCTTCTCTTCTCCACAATAGAAGGAGGATTTTGTTGTCCCCAGGTATAAGAATTGTAGCGGTTAAAAATGCCAGCAGTCCTCACATAAGCTTCGTCTGTCCAAAAACACTTTAATGAAAAATCATGCAATTGTTTACGAATTTCCAGAAACCACTGGCAAATAACGATGCGGTGTTCAAAGTCTCCTGGTTCTGTATGGCTTGAATTTGTGTTTTTTTAAAATCGTCCTAACGCGTTGATATTTTCGAATATCGCGTTGACATTTTGGGATTATTTTCAATAGCTCCTGACACAACTCTTTCTTCCAACTCGTTATCCCTATTTGATTCATGTAATTTCGACTTTTTCCTTTCAAAATGACCACAACCCAGCGAGCACAAACATACCTTGGATATTATGTGATATTCCGAAAATGTTAACAATGTGATGTTCCACTATAACATAACATGTACCTCCCAGAGAGATCTCGTTCGGAGGTCGAAAGTTCTGTTTATGTTTTACTGTAACATCCTCGTGAGATTTACTAGCAATGTCTTCAAGAGATCAATTGAAAACTATACATAAATTTAATTATTTTTCAATCTCTGTTTCATATATATGTCTGTGCTACTAATTGCTATTAATTGATTGTTTTCCATAGAATTCCATCCAATGTGGTTGTTACAGAAACGTGGTGTAATGCACTCATGATAAATAGGAACAACTTGAAAAAAAAGTTTCCAGTTATTTGTTCTTCCCATTCCTTGCCTCACCATGTCATTGGAAGTAGAATAGTTCTATCGAAGTATGGTATTCCAACTTGTAGGTTAAATATTATTGACATACATGACCAATCAACTTTAAGATTTTCTACCACTCTACCACTGCTTCCGAAGTTAATGATGAAACTTCATCTTCTACTTCAACTTCACCAGAAGCATTAACAGAAATACGAGCCGGTTCTAGACTTCGTAGCGAGCGAATGTGTTTCGGAATAGATAGAGTTGTTGAATAAATGTGCTTAATATTCAATGATAATGGAATTAGTGAAGTAGTGGTGTGATAAAACATTGCAAAGTGTCGGTTGGAAATAATTAATAAATTAGTATTTGTGAAATAGACAAAAACAAAAGCATACATAAAACAGTGCTATATGTTTTATCTTTGTCGTGTTTTTAAGCCGAAACCCAGTGGCCAAGTTTTGGTTCAATCAATCAAACTTTTAATGGACTAGTTTTATTTTACTATGAATATTATATAAATACTAACTACTTTAGGAAATAAAAATAGATAACCACTGAATAGAGTAAAACATAGATAAGTAATACAATGTCAATTTAGATAATAGTTTCTTTAGTTACAATGCTAACGTAGTAAATACATATTTTAACTGAGTTTGAGTTTAATACAATATATATCGTTAATCACAACCCCAAAAATTTTATATAATTTACTTGATTTTAGTTTCACCAAGTAGCTCATATCTGTAGAATTACTTTTGTTAATAAATTATCTGTCTCTATGGCCAAAACTGGGTATTTTTCAGAGGAGTTTCCACATCTAATAAAATTACTTTATAGATCAGAGCATTGGATACAAAAAGGTTCAGGAACATAACTAAAAACTGCCGCCATAAGAGTAAATGTTTTCTCTCATCCAAAACAACGGTCTGTATTTTTTTATTATTATTTATCTCCTTTTGATACTTGTAAATGTACTTATCTGTATAGTAATATCATGTTCAGTAGCATATGCTGATTGTAACTACACCTATCTACTCATCTTCTGTATCAGATTTTCTTTTATAGCAATTAATGTAATTCCATATACACTCCATCTATCTAGAGGATTTATTAATCTGTAAAGAATGTAAATTTTCTTGATTCAATAAAGTGTTCTTTCTCTTATAAATAAAGTTTTTGAAATTACGTTTATATCATTGCATCATTTGACATATCGCAACCAAAAAAAAGTAGAAAAATGACAACCATCATTTTCTATTGAATATTGTCTGTATGCAACTCGAGAGCCTGGTGCAAAGATAGAAAAACCAAAACGGAAATCATATTCTTTGTGTGACGTAAGTTAGTTGTTAAGTGAGCAATAACAAATTTAACACTGGTTGCACAAGAATAACTGAACATTTAGTAGAAATCTTTTTAATCTGTTGATCACAAAATGAATATGACCTATATCACACATGTAAAAAACATATTATTCATTTTTGAATACAGTTTTTCTCATTTACTTTAATGATTTTTTGCAATTATAGAATTCGTCAGCATGAATTATTGAAAGAAAAAATCATAATGTCAGTCCACAAAGACCCCTAGATACCAATTTTTTTAATGAAATCACATAATAATATCAAACCTCAATCGTAATTATAAATATTCATGATTTCTAATCGAAAATTTTTAATATCAGAAATTTCTTCATTTGATTTTATAAACCAGAGTTCATTACTTCATTGTTATGAATTAGTTCATTTGAAATAATTTTATTTTAACCCCGTAAACCACGGGCCATACATAAATGAAAATCTAGAAGGAGGTAGAAAAACTGGCCCCATTTCCAAAATCATTAATGATAAATGAGATTTTCTGTAGGAACTATTTGAACAGAATACATTTTCACCTTAAATAATTTATTTAATAATTATATTTCGGTGTGGTTCACCGAACACTCTCAGCTTTATACTCGGAAATGGATAGTAAAATTGAAGAACAGATTTTAAACAGATATATAATATCCCTCCGATTATCAACTAAACCAGCCGCCACTGTTTTATGATCTAACTTACTTCAAATTTAAACAAACTCTCCATAACCTCTCATTACCCACCACCCCCTCGACCAAAGTTGACAGAAAAGGATATTACGATACCCGTTTCAAAACACAGACACCATACAGGCATGGCAACTCTAAAACTTTGTTACTCTGAGTACTGTATGCTTCATCGACATAACCTTCTGAAAGGGCATACATGTTTTATTTATTTCACGTTTTTTGTACGTTTTTGTTTTTTGCCTAGCACGTCCGGTTTACTAAGTCTTTTAGTGAATTTGTTGGGCGTATATAATCCAGAAAAATGTCGAGTAATATTTTTATCGTCAGTGTACCCAAGTTGAAAGGCCGCGAAAATTATGAACTGTCGAGAATTTCACGTTACTAGAAGATTTACAGAAATGCATAACGGATGTTGACAATTTTAATCAAGCAAAGACAAAGCTAATTTTAATAATAGACACCACACTTTACATTCACATCAAGGAAACAACAAGTAATTAACTTTGGAATAATGATGTACAGTAGAACAATGATGAGTTTGACAATAGCGGAAAACGTCGAATAAAAATCAGAAGACATAACCTGTTATCCTTGTAAACAGAAAGAAAAGGTCTAAATGTCTTTATTACGATATCTCTAAGGGAACAGTTTAGTAACCAGGAATTTTATATTTATTCCGAGCCGAGTATGCATATGGCACCAAATAAAGATTGGTTGGCTAATCAGAAAGTCAGCACTGTGTCCGAAATTGATTAAATTGCGAACAAACCTAAAATTTTTGTATATTGTCCTGATGATTTAAATATTGAAACAGAAGTAAAAGTATGTTTGATGTGACAATAAAGGATTTATATGTTCCACAATTTACGACAAACCTACTTTCTGTAAGTCAATTATTAATTCAATTAACATGGCTGTAAGATTTATAACAGAATATATCAAGTTACAAATGTATATACCCCCAACAGAACAGCTGTTCTGAAATGATAAATCGAACGGCTGTTCAACAAGCTCGATATCTACTGTTTGATATTTGATGATGAAGAATTCTGGGAAGAGGTTGTCAATACAGCAGTTTACTTACAAATATGGTCAGTAGCTTTGACTAAACACCTTTTGAAGTCTGGATAAGGTAAAAAACCTGACCAGCAGACTTACAATATTTGGAAGCTCAGCGATGGTTCATATTTCTGAAGAAAAAGACGAAAATGGGACAGGAAATCAAAGAAAACTATTTTTGTAGGTGGCTATAGACTATATAACCCAGAAGTAAAAGATGTGGTTATAAGTAGAGATATCAGTGTCATGGAATAGACCAAAAAATTATTCAACATTAACATTGATCACCCAAGAGAAGAGAGTGAAAGACAACGAAAGTTTTAACGAAAGTAGTTCCTTTGATTCGTTATCTGATGACCAAAAAATAGAAAGTCACACCAGTAATGATGACATTGTTGTTAGAAGTGATCAACAAGAATAAGAAATTAGAAAGTAAAATGTAATACCGAAGCCAGGAAGAGTTAATGACATTCAAGTGTCGTCAAGAGACGACTCAGCAGCATTATCGGTAAATTTAGATCTAGATGGCATTCCCAAATAGTCACTTGAAGGAAACAATGTATATGAAGCCTGGCAGCTTTATATATTCAGATGTAGATAAATATAAAGTAACAAAATAGAATCGTGCGATTTATTATTTAAAGCAGGCATCTAAGGCTTGGAATGAAATAATATTGTTAGATTCAAGATATAAAAGTCAAATTCAGAGCCGTGGGTGTTTATAAAAAGAAAGGATACATCTTTGACAATTATAGCACTATACGAGTTTTGTTCAGAAAATAAGATAAATATTCAAATTTCAAGGGGATTCATACATTCGAATAACAATTTTTTCATATTGGTACACTTGTTTCGAATGTATGTTCACAGTTTCAGCTGTTTAGGATGTTCAGTTTGTTGGTGAGAGGCACCAAAATTACAAGTGCCATAAACATGTTGAATGAAACATCTTAAATCATGATTCAACAAATGTGACGCTTCACTTGACTCATTTTATCTTTGTCTCTTGGAGTAATGTGAAGTAGATTGGGAAAAGACTGCCACGCCCTGCATGGCAGTCATTCCCCAATTTTGTAATAACCTCAACCGATTTCTGTAACTCCGACTTAGCTGTATTCAGTATTGAAATAAAGTACTTTACGAGGAAAACTACTACTATTTTAAACTGAATAACGTTATGGGTCCCTATATGGCAAAACTAAAACAATATCGTGATTATACTTTGGGTCAGAAAAATGTTCACAGAAGGCCCAACAACCCATGAAAATGTTGGGAAAGTGATTTTTTTTATTTTCTCAAATAATAAGGTAGATACTAATTTTATTAAGGAAGAGATAGGGACGCTGGAGGTGTACTAAGGGAATTTTAAGATACTTGAAAATCAATTTTGTTTCTGACATGGTGGTGGGAGGACGTGTCGATAGCGATCGTCCACAAAGAAGGTACGCGGACGCCATTGTTGTAGATGAAACTCAGTTCATGTTGTTAATGTTCACCGTTTTATAACGTGCAAGCATCAATTAAAAATAGTCTTAATAAAAATTGTTCAAGTGTTTTTGAATAAATAGTGCTCTTATTCACGCCGGTTGGAGGCCGAGGTGGACCAGATGTCCCCGCCTGTTGCAATTTTTTCATTTAAATTTTGCATTTTTGAAAGATAATCATGAAATCCTGAATTCCTGAAGTCATGCTTTCAGTATTTCGTCTCTAAGTTTGATTTTGAGAAAACAAAATATTTTGTGTCGGCTGTGACACAAATGTAGGGATGGAAAGGCCTCAAAGAACATTACATTGGGCCAGCGCTCGAATGATGGAGGTAAGTCTTGGAGTTTTTTTATAATTAGTTGTTTGTACCAGCAGGGTTTTTTGCAGTTGAGGCGTCGAACCCGATACAAAACCACAAATTGGCACCATTAACAGACCCAGACCCACTATCTTTGGTGCCCCAATTTGTTACCGAGACCGAACGATAATGCGACGTTGACCATCAATAATCAACTGACGAACCCAGTACAATAGCTTGTGAGGGATATGCCTCATTATGACAACTTTGTAAGTAGTATTTTTAATAAGAGTAGGAAGTCCGATCTTTTTGGAAGAGACTTTCTTGTCGGCATTTTGATATTTTCATCTTTAAATTCTGGTAGCATGCAGAATGTAGTTTCAGATTTATTCGTCTCATTGAACTCCATTCTTCTTTCCTCAGAATCAAATCTATGATGACAGAACGCTTAGCAGACAGTATGCTACCAGTAGCCAATGTCTAGCATACTGCATCCTACTGGTTATCGATATTTGGCCAAATTGCTCCAATCAGTATTGTAAATCCTACTGGGCAACAAATGTTGCCGATTGTAAGAAATGTATGCGAATAATTAAGTTCTTTGTCAGAATCACCATCAAACAACTCTCTTCACGCCATATTTTATCTGTCACTCACGCTACACAGGCATGGAGCTGCCAAATCTGATAGATGTGGTATATACTCCCGCAACCAATTTATGGTACCCATGAATGCTTGTAAGTCTCTCTTACTTCTGAGTAATGGGAATTTTCGGACTTGTGAAAGATTTTTCGTTTGCGGTGTATTCAGTATATTTGCGGTGATAGTATGTCCAAAATAATCTGAATTATCTTTCACAAATTTATATTTTTCCAAATAAATGTGTAAATTATGCAAGGCTAGTCTTTCGAAAACCAACCGCAAATGAGTTATGTGATCTTGATGATTGTCCGAAAATATAATTATGTCGGTAAGCCATAGTAAATTTGTGGATATAATCGGTCAAAACTTCCTGTGATATTAGTTTCTGAAAGGAACTGGCGGCATTCTTAAGACCGAAAGGCATAACTGAACTCCTCCATCTAGAGTATCTAGAGATGGCCTCCATCTAGAGTACTGAAAGGTGTTGAAGGCTTTGCTCTGTCGGTCAGAGTGATTTGCCGATATCCACTGCGCAAATCCAATGAAGTAAATATTTTGACACAATCAAGTTTCTTTAACTTGTATGAAATTTAGGAAAGACGAACACTTTCGTCCGCGGTGATATCTACACAAAACCCAGATTTTTTCCAACCATTTGAATAATCACTGGTTGCGAAGAATGTGGTGATAAAAGAGCCTGTAATTAACATAAGTTAGCACATCTGGCAAGACAACCGAGCAGCCTACCAGAGGGGTTCCAAAGTGAGTGTAGACGTGTGGGAAATTGCTCCGTACTTATTTGAAAGATACGACAGAAATAATACTAAATAACTGTACCAACGATAATCCAAAAGTTTAGTGCTACAATCTATACATTTAACACCACTAATTTTCATTGTTTTTTTTTATTTCAATTATACCGCATCAACCAGCTAGGTTATTAGCGGTGGAACATAAGGTGTTTTATTTTCTATATCATGTTAGAAATGTTGATACATTTCAAAAAACACAACAGTGAGTCTGTATTCTTGATATCTAGGATACTGGAGTATTCATTTCCTACGCCGAATATAAGTCTTTCATTTTGTTAGCTGGGACATTCCATGATAATGTGCTCAACACTTAGATCAACGTTGCAGTTGAGGCATCGGTTGGGTGTTGATTAGATGTAGGTGAGTATACCGGGTGTGGCCAATGCGTAGTCGGGTGAGAACGACTTGCTGTCTACGACTGAGAGGGCGGTAGTTGTTAATAACTAGGATTGGATTGATATTTCTGAGTTTATTGTGGGTTAAGAAGCTCCACCCTTCTTTCCATCGTTTGAATATAAGTTTTTTTTTATGTCGTTATATAGATCTTCGTGTGGAACCTGGGACTCTTGATATGTTCCTGGATATGTAATGGAAGTTTTAACTTCTGCGTCAGCGATTTCGTTGCCTCTAATGCCTGTGTGTGATGGTACCCAGACCATTTCCACTCTTTTTCTGTTGTAGGTTACTTCTACAAGTTCTCTTTTTGATTCGAAGAAGACCGGCATTTTTGGGGTATAGTTGTTGAAGTCCTTGTATTGAACTAAGCGAGTTCGTGAATATTACAGAGTTGTCTTCGGTTCTATTGCAGTTTTAATGGCGTGAAGTTCAGCTGTGTAGGTACTGGAAGCAGGTGGTAGGCGGTAAGTATAATTTGTCGTGTTCTTTATAACTACTGCACCAACCCCATCATTTGTTTTGGAAGCGTCTGTATATATGTGGTTGAAAGTTTGGTATTTTGAGGCTACTAACTCTGAGAATAATTTCTGTATAACAGCTGACGGTGTACTATGCTTCGAAAGAGTGATCAATTAAATATTGCGCTTGGGAAGATTAATCGTCCAGAGAGGTGGAATTTGAATGTTAATAGGATAGGTGTTACGGAAGTTGAATGAGGCCCTCACGATTTTATTGATTTCGACATATAGTGGTGTTGGTATGGCTTTGTTTTGTGTGAAAATGCGTGCGTATCGGTTTGAGAAGGTATTACGATATGTAGAATTGTATGTATTGGCTGATATTCTCGCAGCATACTTCAATGTTAGGTATTGGCGACGGAGCTCGAGGGGTTATTCTACTGCTTCTACAAGTAGGCCCTCTACAGGACTGGTACAAAACTCCCCATAGCAATTCTGATGGTTGTGTGATGAATTACGTCAATCGTTTTCAGAACAGATTTCTTTGCTTTTTTAAAGAATATAGATCCATAGTCTAGTTTGGATCGTACTAAGGCTCGATAAAGGTTCAACAAAATTGTACTTTCTGCCCCAGGAAGTATTGGCTAGAACCCTTATTAAATTGAGACCATTCGTGCAAGACCTTCTGAGGAAATCCATATGATGATTCCACTTTACTGACATTTTGATGTCTTTGAGAATGTTGTTCATAGCTACAAGAAACACAGAGATGTTCCTTGAGGGATGCCATTTTCTTGTACCTTTGATTCCGATAATATCCCGTTGACTCTTACTGTGAATGACCGGTTATTTAGAGAGTTAGAGATGGAGGCTATCATGTTTCCTTGAATTCCCCAGCCAGTTAGTACATTTCATCAGTACATTCAATACATTTCGTCTCCATACTGAGTCAAATGCTTTTTCTATGTCAAAAAATAAGTTTTCGTTTGTTTGCAAAGGATTCAGAAATGTCCGTGTGGAGGTTGATTAGGTTAGTGGAGCGATGTTTTCGGAATCCACTCTGATGTGAGGTAATGAGATTTTTTTGTTCTAGAAAAAATTTGCAATCTAGCATTCAACATTTTCTTGAGAAGTTTGCATATGGTACAAGTCAAGGATATTGGCCTATATGAGGTAGGATCGGAAGTTGATTTATTTGGTTTGCAGAAAGGTAATACAATGGCTTCTCGGAAACTGTCTTGAGGTAAATATTGTATTATATATCTCCAATAGAAATGTATTTTCTTCTGAAGTAAGTTTGGCTAGAAATATATAGGGAATATCATCTGGTCCTCTTGATGAGTTGTTGCAATTAGGGAGGACGTTTTCCAGTTCATCCATTGTGATTTTTGAGTTAAGTGGGTGTTCATTATCAGCATCTATTTGAAGAATATTGTTTTCGGTTGTTTTTTTCAATTGAAGGAATTCTTCAGCAAGCAGGTTAGCAATGTCATATCTATCTGCAAGCGGTTGTCATTGATAAGATAAGGTATTTCGTAATTACCTTGTGTTCCTTTAGTAGCATTCACTTTTCACCAGACCTCAGTAAGTGGTGTAGAATGTTTTAAAGTGGAGACGTACTTTACCCATGATTCACGTTTGCTTTTTTAATGATATATCTTTTGCAAGCTCTAAGTTTGTTGAATTCGATCTTGTTTTCAATAGTGAAATTCCTTTGAGTTTATTGAAAGCCCGTTTGGTTTCCTTTATTGCTTTCTGACCATTCTCGTTCCACCAAGGTACAGGGTGATGTTTCTTAATCTCGGTGGTTTTTCCGATGGCTGTGCTTGCGGCCTCTGTAATGATCCCTGTGAAAGTTGCTACAACATTGTTGATTCGTTTAGGGAAATATTCGTTATCTCTTGTATTTTTGATTCCACCAGGTCACTGTATAGGGCCCATTTTTGGCTATCCACATCTTTGAGTCGCCATTTTGTACGGAATTCTTGTCAGCTGGGTTGGAGAGTTATTTATTATGATTGGAAAGTGGTAACTATTATTTATATCAGGTAATACCCCCCAGGAGAGTTTATTGAAGAGTGATGTGTCACAAAAGTATAGGTCTATAGCTGAATGATTACCTGTCAGGGAGTTGAACCTAGTTTTTTCCAGTATTCAGTAACATCGAATTGGATATATTAATGAATTTTTCCAGTTCAATACCTTTCTGATTTGTATAAGAACATCCCCATATTGTATTATGAGAGTTGAAATCACCCAAGGTTACATATGATTTTGGTAGTTGATTAGTTATTGAAATAAGTTCTGATATATCAATATCTTGGTCTGGTGGAATATAAATATTGCAGATGCATATTTTCTGCGGAATTTTCACTATTACTGCAATGGTCTCCAGATTGGTGATTAGGGCAACTTCTTCTGTATTAACTGAGTTTTTGGTGTATATACTAACGCCACCAGCGGCTCTTACTGTGTGATTTCTGATTTTATGAAATGAATTGTAGTTTTTTACTTTATAATATGGAATAATTCACTATTTTCTGATAATGTTAGGCTGGAACTGGTTTCAAGTTCCTGGTTGAGCTGTTTCAGGATCTTATTTCGAATTTTTGTGATTCTCATTTTAATACTTCTCTCTGTCAGACTCAGGTACATTGTTGATAGTGTTGCTAATAGGGTATTTATGTCGTTGGTATGATATCTCTTGCCACATTCAAAGGATCTGATGACCCGAAAGAGTTTTCTAAAAAGCTGACCATCTGGTATAAGTCGAGCATGTTTGAGGATTTGTCTTTTTCGAAAAGCTCTTTGGCTGGAGCAATGAGATTTTCGACGATGGTTTGAGAAATTCGGTGAAAGAAGTGTTTTCCAAAGTGATATTTTCTATTGTAGAGCTAGATGCCTCAGACAGGGGTCATTTCTGGGCAGTTGTGTTCAGTACAAGTGATGGTTGTTCACTCCAAGGGGTTTCTCCTTCTTCTTTAAGTGGTATACTTGAGGTTGGTTGAACTTCGGTAGTTTTTGGACAGGAGGGTGCGACATAATTGTCTTTTCTGCATTTGAAACAGGTGATTAGATCAACGGTAGGGAGTATTTTCAAAGGGAACGACTATGGATTCGGGAATGTTGAGATCATCATCAGGGTGGTAGAAGACCTGCCTTCTGAAACATAGTACGTGATTGTATTCTGGTTGGGATATTCCGATTCTAAGGAAAGTAATGGGAAAGACAATTGTAATGCCAAGATCTCTGAGACTATTTTCATCCACAAGGTGTGGTATTGTAAGACAGACATTTGATAATATTAGGATATTAGGCGTGTCGCAGGAGTTATCAATCTGCGGGCTTTAATAAGCTGGTCTTTAATCACAATTTCACTGCCTTGAATCATGAAAGTATCGACTACGTTTTGGCTGGACAGATAAATGCATACTCTATTGTTTGATATTTTAGAGGAGAGTATAATGTCTTTTGGTTGTACTTTGTTTCCAAGAGAGAGTACATAATCTTGAATTTTCACCCCTTCAATGGAAGGAAAAATAATAGCTTGCTCTCTCGAGGGAAATCTGAAGCTCTGTGTAACTGTTGAAAAAGTTTGATGTTGTGGGTTCATTGAGGGAATGTTACTGTAGTCAGGGATATTCATGAGGTTTCACTAGTGTCCATTTTAGTAAGTATTATGATTTGTATAATTTACGAACATTACAGACTGCTATTAGTGAACACGTTTTATTCAAACGATAAAATGTTTTTCAATGTTTTTGTTGTTTTACGAAGGTGAAAAATTATCAATTTATTCAGAGACAACCGAACTGTTCACGGCGACTCTACAACAATTTTCATTGTTGTATTTCGATTTTGGGTGAAAAATAAGAAATTCAGTGAATATATCAGCGAAATATGACAAAAGTACGAAAACTACAAATGATAGAGCGCCAGGCCTACAGTGTAGTTTTCGTTCAAAACTTTTTCACTACAAATGCCTTGGAACTGTTTGTAAATCGTTGTCAATGCGCATGTCTGGTAAATATTGGTTTCTGATCAATTTGAAATTTCTGATTGGAACAGCCGATAGTTCAACTGACGTTTGGAATGGAATTTCAACATAACCTTTAAAAATAAATCTTATCAAGTGTATTTCTAGAGAGTAAAAGAAGATTGCAGTATTATATATCTATATTCTCTATATCAACGTGGAACAGGGAAGTAAGTACGTCACCGCAATAATTAATTTGTGCAATTAAAGATGTTCATATTTTAGGTTCACTTAAAGAATTCTTAATTTTTCCTGCTCCAGCAGAAGTTAAGACAGAACAATCAACATTATTCCCATCCCAGCCCAGACTACGTGAACATGAATTTGTTGCTAATTGGACTAGCGACCAGACAAAAGTGATGTTAGATCTTTATAAAAAATATCGTCCAAAGGTTGGGAGTTTTCAAATCAAGAATTTAAAAGACTATGGGAATTTATAGCTGCAGAAATTAATGACATTCTTAAATCTAACTACTGTTCAAGTCATGTGGAAAATAGGTGGAGAGTTGTTGAACGGTCATATAAATAATTTGTTGATAACCAAACAAAAACAGGGAAAGGCAAAAATATTTTGAGTATCAGGAGGAGATGGACAATATATTTAGAGGCAAAAAAAATGTTAAGCCCGATGTTCTGTTGTCAACAGATACTATTGAACATGTAGAAGGAGTAGAGCCAGCCAATGAAGAACCTATTCAATCTACCTCAACAAATTCGGCTACAGCTACATCTCAGACCCTAGGAAAAGGTTTATCTTCGAAAAGAAGAAATCCCATAGCTACTAAAAATATCACCTTAGAGCAATTAAGAAGAGACAGGAAAGAATATCATAAAGAAAGAATAGAAGTTGAAAAACAGAAGTTAGAAGTTCAAAAGCAGAAACTAGTCTTAATGAAGGAAAGAAATGATCTGTTGTGAGAAAGAAATGATTTCCTGAAACGAGACTCTACCTAACTGTATAAATCCACTTTGTGGATTTTTTTTACCAAAGAATTGTGATTTAATTTTAGTATTTATTATTTAGTTTGTTTGTGGAATATAATACTTTTCATCCATTAAACAGATGGGGATCTTAGACTTTCAGGAAATGAATGAGCTCCTAAAAAGAGACAAATATTAGATTTTTTTACCAAAGAATTGTGATTTGATTTTAGTATTTATTATTTAGTTTGTTTGTGGAATATAATACTATTCATCCATTAAACAGATGGGGATCTTAGACTTTAAGGAAATGAATGAGCTCCTAAAAAGAGACAAATTGTTGATTTTTCACCGAAGAATTATGATTTAATTTTAGTATTTATTATTTAGTTTATGTTCATGAAATATAATACTTTTCATCCATTAAACAGATGGGGGATCTTAGACTTTGAGAAAATGAATGAGCTCCTAAACAGAGACAAATTGTTGATTTTTTAACCAGAGAATTGTGATATAATTTTAGTAAGTTTATTTTCGTAGAAGGTATTGAGTCCATTAGTTCCTAAAAACAAATAAATATGAATTTGTATCGGATATATGTACAATTGAGTTATGTGAGCATGTGTTGGAATGAATAAATAAAAAAAGCAGAAACCCTTAGAAATTCTTTGTATTATTCATAAATTCACAACCATAATTATTCTACCTATATGCATATTTTAAGACAGATTGATCTCAGTTTGACGACCTTTACAGTCGTAAAGTGTTTGCTACCTGATCCCTAATAGCACGGGCTCCCATGTCTTCTACATCATCATCATCTGGTTATTGTCATCTAATGCAATGTTATGGAGTACACATGCTGCTCTAATAAAATGACAAATTATCCTAATTTTCCTCATTTTCACATGGTACATCTGTCGAAACTTTTGTTTTAATGAACCAAAACAATGTTCAATGACATATCGATTTTTTGATAAATTCAAATTATAATTTTGCGGTGGTCTAGTTAACTTAAATTACGAAGCAGAGGATAACCACTAACTCCCAAAAGATAATATCTGCCACATTTCTCTTCCAGGCTGTTTTTCAACGGAGAGTTTCTAAATACTCTGCTATCATGCACCGAACCAGGGTATCCAATGAAAACATCTATTATTTTCCTTCTATGATCACAAACAGCTTGCATCTGAAGTGAAACAATTATTATTCTTCAGTTGGTAGTTTTTATTATGAAGTTTATGATATAAAAAATAATATGAACCTTCCTGTATAGAATAGTATCCTTTCCTATTGATGTAGGAGTCTGGATCATTTTCTGGTTCATCCACTTTAATGTGAGTGCCATCATTAGCTCCAATTACATTTGGAAATCCATTTGCATTGAAGTGATCTTTAATAATTTTTTTTCATTTTCATTTGGCCATTTTATTATTTCTGGAGAGAGATTACTCAAAAACATAGTGATTCGATGAATAATTCTATGTATAGAACTTATTGTCACACCAAATCTATCAGCAACGTGTCGAAAACTGGAAGTCTGGTGCCCCATGTACCATAAATGAGAACCTGAAATTAAAGTTTGCATGAAGAAAATACCAAATACCAATAGTTTCACCAAACTTGATGCAAAGCTAGAATGTTCCTATATTGTCCCACTTGACTATTAAAATCCGGGCTCATTTCCAACCTTTCGCCCAAGTGGCCAGCAGTTTGCCTTGTCAATCTGAAATGTTCAAAAAATACTTCTTCGGAATACTATGACACTATTTCCTCTGAAAAAATATCAACACAATATGATCCATATTACTCAAGTGCAAAAAATACCAGCTTACCTAAATAATTTTTGTTTTCAATTCTCTGCTCCTGTAGATCTAACATCACTTCTACATCATCGTCATCGCTACTTACAATCGACAATATGTCACTCACATCGCTATACCCTTCTTCACTCATATTTCATTGAATTTTCAAAGTGAAATAGCAAATATATAATTTATTTAATAATAATTTTTGCAGGTTATGTTGTTTGCAAGTTTCATGAACAAACAAAAACATTAATATGGAATACGCATACGTCGGATTATTAGTTAGAAGATAATCCTCAAACCATTCTGTTAGATTTCAAACAGGTTTGAATCTTGGATGGAACAGAAAACTGATAGTTTACTAATGGTTGGAAACTCACGTTGGAACGCTATCACACTACTGCGAAGAATCCTGACAGTCAGAAACTGTTTCTGACGCTGGTTGGAACAAACCTAATAACTTGAATATAAAAGTGGATCATAAGGAAACTGAATACACTGAATTATTATTGAGGGCCGTAGCTTTTGAGCCTCCAAAAACTGATAATTTTCCAATTCAGAAAAATGAAAATGAATTAGTGGTTTAAAGAGCAACTGAATGCACAAAATTGAGGCCAGTAGTCGCTGTTGAGAAGTCTCCAAAAACTGATAATTTTCTAATCCAGGATGATTCCGACAAATTCCACTTAAGCACGTGCGAGTGTCCCACCATAAGCTTTACAGATGATCAACCGCCTGTATCATTCGACAATCATCAACCTTACACAGATAAATTTCAGTCAACCTAACTTTTTTGTAAAGATATTGAACAAGCATATTTTTCCAATAATATTGGCATTTTAGCAATTGATGCTGAACCTTCAATCTCAGATAATCATGATCTGCTCTTAGTTTTCAGTACATATGATTCTCTCAAAAGTCCTAACTTCACTGTTAATGAAAAAGACATGTTCGATTCTTCAGATGGTAATATTCCTCTAAGCGTAGTGAAAAAGAATATCCCAAGGATACAAAAAACTAAAACAAGTAATGGATATACCAAAAAAGTGAAGTTAGGAAGCGAAAACTTTTTGAACAATTACTTGCAGAAAGAATGAAAAGAAAATTAAAAGAATCCTGAAGCATATGATAAAACCTAGCTGTAAGATAACTTGCAAGAAGAACTTCACCATTGACCAACAAAAGGCAATTAATATAATCAATACTGGTAAATGACATTCGCCAAAAGACGACATTTTGTTTCGAATGCCAGTATTTCCATTGATATTAAACGACAGAGTTTTGAAAAATTCTAGACGAAAGAAGTCATTTCAATATTTTTTCAAGAACAAAAGCGGAGATAGGGTTCAAGTGTGCAAAATTTTCTTTTCTGTCAACTCTAGGATATACCAAAATTAATGACCGTATAATTCATGACTGTTTTTCTGCCGAAGTTAACAATACTATTTGCCATAAAAATAGCAAACAAGGCAAACATCCCAAAACACCAAAGATTGCTAGAAATCTAATTAGGTCACATGTGGAGTCATTTCATCCCAAAACACCAAAGATTGATAGAAATCTAATTAGGTCACATATGGAGTCATTTCAACCAGCATTCTCTCATTACCGCAGAGAACATGCCCCAAACAAAAAATATCTCCCAAGTGACATAACTATAAACATGATGTATCCTGATTTTGAACATAAACGCACAATAATTTGCTTATAACCACCGTAGTGTGGCTACGAAAAAAAATTAATATTTCAATTACCAAAATTGGACACGAGCAATGCGAAATCAGTGAATGTTTTTACTCCACAATTCAGAACATACCAAAGATAATCCAGATGTTGAGTGTCCTACGTGTGTTTCATGGAGAACTCATATAAACAAGGCATATGAAGCTCGTAATGCTTAAAGACATGATGCAGAAGTTCTGGATGAAAGTGCATCATATTTCTCTGGAGACTTGCAAAAAGTTATGCTTCCAAGATTGGACGTGTTTAAAAAAGCTTTATTTTGTTCAAGAATAATAGCCTTTAATCAGAGTTTTTGTATGCTAGTTACTAATGAAGTTGTGTATGTCATTTTATAGTCATATCTGAAAGTGTATGTTTGTATATTTATACAGGGTGTTCCTTAAACACATGCTAATATTTAAGGAGGTAATTCTTAGACCCATTTTAAGAAAAAAACTTCCTATGGACGTGTGTCCTAAACGCCTTAACTTTTGAGATACAGGGTGGCAAAGTTTTCAAAA
>WOGN01000723.1:0-22589 GCA_015342105.1 Leptinotarsa texana
GCTATTGTTTTGCTCACGAAGAGTATTCAACAAAAACCCCAAGAATTCGGAACAATCCTCTTGTTGTCCTAACGAGTATATTTGTATATTCAAATGTCCTCTATGAAATATAACATCTGTTATATCTTACTTTGGAAATCAAAGAGTACTTTAAAAATATTTTTCGTACTTCAATGTAACTATATTTATAACTAACTCGTAAATAACTCATTTCGCCACGCAAGACGTATTTATAGAAAAATTACAGATCTCCTAATTTGTAAATATAACAAAGAAAATAATGATCCTTTATGTCGTTCTTCAAGAATTGCGTATTTCCGGATGTCAGCATTGACATTGATCTTACCTTGGGTATGAATAGAGAAAGTCGATAAACAACATAAAACACATCTGAACTTTTATTATCACCTAGATGTCTGTCAATCTCAACACAAATTTTACAAATAAGGTTTTGAGATCGGAAATGACAGCTTTCGAAATAGCATTTGATAGGCATATTCAATTAATTTTTTTCAGAAATTCATATTAAACAGTAAATTTTTGGTATAAACATTTTACTTTGCCCATAATTGTACTTGAATGGTTTCTTCATTGCTCTACATTTATTTATTATTCAGATTATGAAAGGCATGATCGAATTAAAATTAGGGTAAATTCTTAATGAAGTTGCATTTCCCGTTAGTGCTATAACGTCCTGACTCGATATCATAAATCATCATCTTCAGTTGTTATATCCTTCAACGGAAGCATATTGCAAAAATAAATAGAAAGTGCTGGAAAGGAAATCACAAACAAAAAACCATGCGATCGATATAAGTCCGGACGTTGTTCCTGGTTGAATATTCAGAGTAATGAATATAAATCACCTCTATGTGAGATGAAGCAAATAATTCGTGCTGTGGCTTCCTTTGTAGATTCCACGGCAAGTGCGATAATCTCATTCATCAATAATCGAGATGAAGCACAATCTAAAGCGAAATTGAAAGCAAACAAAACAAGCAAGGAAGCTAAAGCCTATTTATGATTATAAACCCTGAAAATGAATGTTTGAGGGAGAGAGAAACCTTTGTAAATTCAATATTTCGAATAATTTAAATTGAATTCTGGAATTGTGAATATTAACGACGAAACATTCAAGAGTCGGAAAACGTTTCCTTCATGAACTGTACCACTGAATGAGGAAGTATGAATCAAATGATCTGAATGGGACTACGGGATTATTTCAACTGAATATCAGAGTGAAATTTGTTCGAGAGTTAATATTTTCGATGACTGAATATTTCGGCTGCGTACCGCGTATTTATGTTGACTCCATAGTTAGTTTGGTGTGCTGATATCTGTATGTGGCTTAGGTTAGCTTATGTCCAAATTGAGTGGGTCTATTCGACCCTCCACCGTTTCCCGCAACAGTTTATTGTGGCTCACACTCGACCAAATAAACCCAGCCGATTAGTTTGTATGGTGAGTGGTCTTTGAGGTCAGATGGTAAGAGTACGGCTCTGCCAAACTTTAAAATCCTGATTCGGCCCCAGCAGGGCAGGCGCAAAGTATGTGCTCTGCTGTTTTATCATTTTCCAAACAGCAGCGAACCACACTGTCTTCGGACAGTCCAAGTT
This sequence comes from Leptinotarsa texana, assembly GCA_015342105.1. Lineage (NCBI taxonomy): Eukaryota > Metazoa > Arthropoda > Insecta > Coleoptera > Chrysomelidae > Leptinotarsa > Leptinotarsa texana. Next base: position 1,617 of record WOGN01000723.1, read on the forward strand.
TCTGAATATGATGATTCAAATGACAATGGCCTGGAAGAAGGCATGTTAGACATAGTAGTTCATTCCTACTGTAGCCCAACAACTGCTTGGTATCAAGCTTCGAAGGGTGAATAAACGCCTTGGAGTGATCCAATCCTGGAAGATTCTGCCAGAAGTCCATAAATCTTCTTGCCATCCAGGTGATTATTCTTTGTTTGGCAAAGCCAAAAGCGATGCCAATGACAGGTTCTGGTCCAATGAAGCTGCTTGCAGCACCATCCTTCAGAAGGGAGTCAGCAGCCTCATTGCCTTCCAGGCTAGTATGGACAGAAATCCAGATCAGAGACAATCTGTTAAGTGTTTCTATCGAGGAGAATTGTTTTTGGCAGTTTGATACCAATTTGGACGTTGCTCGGTAGGATCCAAGAGCTTTCAACACCGTTTGACTCTCCAAGAGTATTTTCATTGACATTGAGGTTGGATTCTTCCAATCTCTTCGCACACAATTCAATTTGCATAGGTATCTAGGCAGGTTGATATCTCTGTCCTGTGTCTGCGAACGAAAACACCTGCACCAGAACCAGAAGGTGTTTATTCCATCTTTGAACCAACAACTATCTGCTCTCAATATTTCCTTCTCCCGAAGGATCCAGTCCTCTCTACTCAGGAACAGTACTTTATAAGGCAGTTCGTAGTTGACACTTTGATGCATAAAGTCAGAGGCCATCTCCAGAATACTGTGACTTCCAGTGTTAACCAACAGTCTGTTGCACTTGTTGCATTGAATTTGTGCAATTGGCAATATGCACAAGTCTATATGCAGTCCATCTAGCCTATATCTCCAGAAAAATGTGGGGATAAGGTAGGTCTAGAAGGATCTCCATGGCCGCTAACGGTGTGGTACTGATGGTACCACTGATAGCCAGACAAGCCTGTCTCTGTACGTCCGAGAGCTTCGCCTGTGCCGTTTTCTGTAATGCCTTCGGCCAATCAGGCCAGATAAGCTAATGGTAGAATAAGACAAAAAAGTCGTTCAATGGTGTACTACATTGAAGGGAGACTGTCTCAATAATCTATTGTACGGCAAAGCAAGTGTTGCGTTTTCATAAAACTGTTAGTGAAAATCTCACAATAAGTGTTTTTTGAATATGTCATGAATTTTCATCGAGTATTGACCAATTCCCTCAAATGCATTATAGTGGAAACTAACCTATTGATTTTAAGGAGATGAAGTTGTAAATTTTTGTTGTATGTATTCAGTACCTTAAAGTCATGACCTAACTTGAACTTCTCTATGACCGGATGGTTTGCAGATTGTTGATGTGGTTTTTGACCAATATGCAAGTGTTTTCACATACGTCTACTACGAATTCTCATGACATAACCTATTTATACTTGATATCATAAAATAATAAAATCACTTTATGGATATTGGCGTGACGCAAAACTCCGTTAGTCTATAATACATAATCTACTATTTAAAAAAGCCGTCCCAAAATATTTGTAATTTTATTGTGATACTGAGAGTCCTGAATTGAATTGATTGAATTCGATAATAAAATACATAAACACAGTGTTGGTTTCAAAATGTGACACTGTATGTATGATATAATTAACTTTTGTTCATGTACAGTTTTCTCTGTTGAGATATGATAGATAGTCTAGGGAGCACAAACTGCTTTGACGGCACAAAACGTTTTCTCAGTTTCAGCAGCATTATAATGTCATAAATAATTTTTTTCCGGAATCTCATGTCAAGTGAGATTAATTGAGGAATTAACTTGAAGAATGTTTCATAACTCGTCAAGAAGTTTAGATTACGGCCTTTCATATCGAAAGAAGTTCATTGTAATAATCAAGACTCGAAAGTTTCCTTTTCGAAACAAAAAGTTTTTTCAGTACTAAGACTCGTTTAAGGGAACTGATAAACAGAATATACAACGAACAATACTGACTTGTGGTAACTTTTGTTTCCAAAAGTAGCCATGTTCTTTAATCAATTACAGAATCAACTTCGAATTTAATTCTATTTCCTTTAATGTATAGCAAATAACAGTAATATCGCAGATGGTGATGTATGAAAATATTATTTTGGTTACTCAAGAGCGAATTGTTTTGTTCTGAATTTTCAATAAGTTGTTCATGTATAAGGACACCCTATATTATGAATCTGTATGTCAATATGCTGTGGAATTTTGAGTTAGGTATATACAGCGAGAGTTTCATCGATATAAATGGCATCTTTGATTTTTATGAGGATATACACTTTTGAAATAGATCTTGATAGTTATGATAAAATGTGTTTTCTAGTTCTACTCAATTACTTCAAGGCATTTGATACCTAAAGACTCGATATTCTTCTCTCTATCTCACACTCCATTGAATTTTCAGCAAGGTTCTGTTCAATTATTCGGTCCTATCTAACTGGCAGATCACAACAGCTTGAATTAGATTATCATAATTCGGATTCTTTGGACATATATCAGAACGTTCCACATGGAAGTATTCTGGGACCATTACTACACACTATCTACACTAGCAATTTCTCTCTACATCTGACAAACTGTGAATACTTTTTTATGCAGATGACACACAGTTAAAGTTTTTTTCAACTTCGTGAACTTGCAGACGCAATAGACTGCGTCAATTCTGACCTAAGTCGATTACTAACCACCACGAATGTGTCATTTGTTAAAAGTTAACTCTTATTTGGCACTGAACAGAAGTGAGCTGAGCAAAAAATATAATGATAATAAGGGTTGTTTATTGTAAGAATCTTGGACTGATTATGGACAATAAGGAATACCAATCGCCCACCCAAAAATTGAACGAAGCATATAATATGTCATTGACATGTATTTACAGTTAGGCACTTTCTGAACTACAAATTGAAAATCCGCACTTCAATTCTTGTTCAAGAATGATATATGGAATACGGCGACCTATGCGTATTTCACGTAAATTGAAGGATGCTGGATTGCTTAATATGTTCAATCGTCGAAAGGATCATAAGGTATTGTTGTAAATCATGCCTGAAAGAAAGTAACGCCGGCCACCACTGGTAACCATAAACCAAACGTGATTTAGCTGAGAGCATGGGAATATCCAATGTTACCTGCCGCTCGAGAAGAAGCAAGAAACATGCTACCGATGTCGATAGAACTTTGCCGAAATTCTACGATGTTCCATTATGATATTTAAACGCTGGCTGCAGGCGTATTCAATCAGTCAACTACGAATTGGACGTAACAGTGCGGTACGCGAAGTGACCTAGTAAGGCGATAGGCATTCAAATAATATTTGTTTGAAGGTGGTTGTTGACAATGTTTTGTGGTGTATTCGTCACCCGAAGACGATTGTGGATACTAACAATCGAAACGTCGTGACATAACTTGGTTTGAAACCGCTTTAATTTTTTCAAATTTGTTTTTCATTTTTGTTCATAATAATTTTTTTAATCTTTATTTTTTCAGCTTTCATTAATATTTTAATTTCATTTGTTTGGTTGTAGCTTGTATGTTAATTTTCAGTAAATTTAGTTTTTGTTTAATAAAATTGTTATTTTCGGTTAACCTTATTAATTTTGTAATTGTTTTTTTAAGGTTTCAAATCATTTTATATTAGATTAGACAATGGAAGTCCGAACTGATGAAATAAATAATAATAATAATATTTATTTTGAGTCGCTAAGAAAATTTACATTTTATGGACTAGCCAGTCAATGAAATACAAACTACATACAATAATACTAACTACAATTAAATATAACAATATCAAGTTACAAGAATATACATTTATCAGATGCTATTTTAGTAAAATCGTCAATACTATAAAGACAATGCTCAGTCAGTATGTTTTTCAGTTTGTACTCAAATATTTTAAACGGTAAGTTGCGAAAATGGATGGGTAGGGCATTGAAAGTGTCCACTTTTTGCGTCTTTTGCAACCTCAATTGTAGTTTAATCAGATTGTTCTTTGACCTGGTGTCATGGGCGGGAACATCAGAATGAGTTGAATACTCATTAATATGTTTCCTGACATATAGTAATTTTTCATATAAAATGACGGCATATAAAGTCATGATCTTCAGAGCTGGGAATATTACTTTACAGCTCGAGTCCCAATTTGCCTTGACAATTTTTTGTATAGCAGATTTTTGTAACATAAATACTTTCATTAAATGCAATTGAGCTGAGTTCCCCCAGGCTAATATACCATAGCTGAGAAGAGAATGAAACAGAGAAGAGTAGGTGGTAAGAGCAGCATCTTGATTGACTACTTCTCGAATTTTTTTTATTGCAAATACACATTTAGCAAGTTTGTTACAGAGAGTACTTATGTGTTCAGACCAGTTCAAGTGACTATCGATTAGAATACCAAGATATTTAGTGGAAGTATAATTACAGCTGTTGTTTAAGGCTCTTGAATCAAAATTAAGAGTTACAGTTTTTGATTCATTCAGTAAGAGATCATTTGCAGAAAACAACACAACAATACGCAAATTTCCAAGAGAATTTCCACGTCTTCGAGTTCACGATACGAAGAATATTGGTATCTTCTTCTTCAAGGATCAGTATTGTCTCCAAACCTCCTTTTATTGAATATCAACGACTTATTATAAGAAAACAAGAATCAAATAGATTGCTTTGCTGACGGCAGCAGACTTGTCTCGTCATTCCATTTGGATTCCAGGACATCGGCTGCGGATGATAATCTTCACTGGTAGCAAGAGATTCCATATCTTAATGAGGTTCTAGAAGTTACTTCGAATTGAGTTGAAAGTAACTAGGTTCAACTCAATGCCACAATAACCCAAGCATCGGTTTTCTTCAAGAAGATAATTGCTTTCGAACCGTAAATAATAATGTCAGGTCAGACAATTCCGCAAGTTTGTTGGTGGTTGAAACAGACAACAATATGTTTTGGCACGAGCTGGAATTGCAAACACCGCTTCTCAAAATCTTGGCACACTGTTTCAAACCAGGAAACTGTTCGCACCTCATCAACTTTTGTTGCTTTATAAAGCTCAGATCAGACTTCTTTGGAGTATGGTTCTCATGTATGAACTGTACTTGAACATACCCTGAGGTTGCTGGATTCCATCCAGAAAAGAGCCATCCACCTGATTGGAGACGCGAATATCACGTGCAACCTTGATAGTTTGAAACATCGAAAAAAGATTGGAAATTTCTCTCTCTTCTATAGATACTTTCACGGGAGGCGTTCAAGTGACTTGGTTCATTTGATTTCACCAACAAAACTCAGCAGTAGATTTGGGAAGATGCAATGTTTCTCCAAAAATGAAAGTAACGATATCAGGTAGCGAAATCGAATGGCAGTCTTGAGTCAAGTAATTGGGTGTTATGATAGACCGTGGTCCCACCTGGAAACGCCACGTCGAATCCACCAACAGCAAAACTCAAATAAGGATAGCCAAACTCTTTTCTCTTATCAACAGAAATTCAAGGTTCAACCATAACAAAAAAGTTCACTGTACAACACGATGTTCAAGACTGTCAGCATGTATGCTCCAGGCGCTTAGGGACAAACCACTCCTACCAATCTTTTCATTCAAAACTGAAAAATAGAAATATAAACTATTTTCGATTTTCGAAATCCGCAACCCGATAACTTCAATGAGATAACAGCGGTAAAGGACTTTTTGGTGTCAAGTATCAGCACAAACTCCGACAGATCCGGTCATCGAAACTATTGGAAAAAACAAAGTTGCTGCAACGAATATATATATGTATGCCGCATAGTGAAAAATATCCGTAAACCAAATTCCCTCTGAATTCATCATCGTTTCCAAGGCTACAAGCTCCTCCTGCTTTGATTTATTTTTCTTTCAGGTTTTCAGGCATTTCTTCATATTGATTTGTTCATGAGTTTCAGCTGGCTCGAAAATACTCTGATTTCCCAACTGGATGGGCTGCTGTACGATCAACAGCTCCAAATATCTGCGTATGTCTTCATTTCATACGAACCACGGAGCATTCACCAGCATCCATAGTATCTTCTTTTGCAATCTGAGCAAAATGGAAAGATTTAACTTTTCGTCAAAGAGAAATTTTATTTAATCCGAGAAGTTTTTTCATGAACTCGTTTTCCACGGTAACGCGAATTAAACAACGGAGAACAGCGAGTATTGTATAAGTGGGTAACTATTGATCGACTGACACTCTTATATCAACGTACAGCCGAAGCTACTGAACTAATAATCTTGAAATATGCCGGTAGGTTCTTTGTACAGCAAAAATAAGCATCAAGAAAAAGAATTTTTCACCCCAAGGAGAATAATAGGGATTTGAAGACTGGAATTTCGTCAGTTTTGAAGTTGGAAACCTGAAGTTTTCAGTTGACAAAAAATTGTAACTTGTTCAAAATGGTCTGTCAATAACCTTATGATGACAAACCGAATTCCACGGGGGCGAAGCCGCGGGCAACAACTAGTTTCATTATAAATTGGCTTTCAAACAGCAAAGCACAATATTTGGAAGATGTTCAACATATTTCAGTCTGTGTTTATGCCACACTCATTTCTGTAATTTATCTTATCAATTTGTTTACAGAAGTTCCTTTTTTGTCATCACAAAACACTATTTCTGTATACCCTCATATGAGAATTGGAAAATACAGTATGGATTGAAAGCAACAACTTACAGGATCGAATCCAAAAAATATAAGAGGCTGATGTCAATATTCTCTTAGTACATGCTTCAAAAAATCTATTTCAGCATAAAACATTCCTTTCATGTAGGTCAAACTGGAAGAACGTTAAAAACTCGCATAAAGGAACACAAATATAGTTTTCAGAACGGAATAATAAATTCCACGTATACCAATCATCTAATCTCAGAGGGACATGAGTTCAACCATGAATACAAATACCTCCATTTCCAGAAGAAAGCTTTGAAACTCAACCTGTTGGAGAGTATGGAAATAAATAAATTCAAAAACTCTCAACATCTTATGAACGATCAAATTGAATTGAATAATTCGCCATTATTGAATCTGTTCATTCGCAGGTAAAAATAGTTAGGTAGATTTACAGGTAGACTTTCGATAAATGTATTAATACCTGACCTTTTCAGGTACATGTATTATTTAGGTAGACGAATAGATAGAAGGTTATAGTATAAAATGGTGTAATTTAGAAGTAACTCTCAGTTTATGCTTGAAAAAGCTATTGTATAGGGAAAAACGTGTCGCGGTTTTTGCATAACCCTTATAGTGAAAATCATACAATAAACTGTATTGATTAGTTGTTTTGGAATTAATTCAGTTTCTTCGTGATATTCAAATGGTCGACGCTATTGGCGTCGTCAACGCGGTGAAGCCAAGTGCAAGGATGGGCAACACTTGTTCGCCGAAAAACTACACGTTTGCACTGAGCCACCAATAGGAGCCAACCGCTCATTTGTGATTCTGGCATAGTATAATTATCTCTACACTATGATTCTGGTAAGAAAACCTATCATGTATGAGCAACAACTAACCCGACCACGGAGGGAACTATAGCTACCTGCGTGACATCCGGGTCCGAAATATAAATATTATGAATTTTCTAATTGATTCGGCGGTTGGCTATGGATAAATACTATAAATACATAAAAAAATGTTAACGAATGTATTTGTTTTAAAAACAAAATAGGTGAATTAGCGGACACAACATTTGGAAATGGGAGAAAATCGCAAACACGCGTTTCTGGCTATGGGCCTCGTCAGCGTGGTGCAGTCAATTGCAAGGATGGGTAATATTTGTTTGCGCTGTTTTCATAACAAATTCCAAAACTATCATCAGTGTTGAAACGGACCTAAATCTTGGTGACTGAATTATAATAACAGCTTAAAGAAAAAAAAATGATATTTATTTTATGTATTATTCAACGAATGTTACGCTCGAATATTACCCAAACCGCGCGCAGCTGTTGTGCCAATATTTAGATATATCTCTATCTCACGACAAATTCAAATTGGTGTTTTTTTTTCTCCCCACAAACATATCTGTGTACACAACGTTGTCATTTATATATTTAAGTCAAACTTTTAATATTCATTTTAATATTCATCAATAAACATTGATGCTGTTGAATACATTTCATTAGAAGGAAGTTTCTTCAATGAGTAAAACACGTTGTCCGCTATTCTATGAATATTTAGCTACGTGTGTGTGATCTGAATAGAAGATGATAATAATATAAAATATAATGAGAATTGGCTATACATTTTTGAAAGTATAGCCAATTTGATGACAAAGTTGTTTCAGTGACGCCAACTTTGAAATCAACTTCTCTTCTTGAATAGTTCTTGATGGAAAGTTAGATTTAGTTCTTGTTGTTAATATCATATATGAACTAGAAGAAATGAGAAACGTCTTCCGCAACCCAGTTCGATCTACTTGTCCTAGATATTTGACCTCTCATATGTTACATCCCTGGTAAATGGTAAACATAGAATTTTGTGTTCTGTGGTAAACATTTGAATCCAAACTATTTCCGTTTCCTATCTTAGTTAGTGAAATTGTCGCATGTACTGATGTCTCTAGTGGTTTGCGCAATTTTTTGGTGTAGATGTGATAATGGCCACGAATAATTATTTTGGCTTTACTCACGGAGGAACACAATATAGGTGAGGAAAGAATATTTGAAATTATTTGCAATACACGTGTCAATACTTCAAATATATACCTTTTTTGCTAATTGCCAAGGAATGCCAAAAACTAAATGTTTAATGCTGTCCTTGACGACTCCGGGCATTTTGCGAGATCAATAATGTCTCCAGGATTAGTATAGGTAGGGTGTATTCAACTCGCGATTTCATAAGAAACGTTTGAATCCAAAGAATTCACTGCAAAAGTACGATTCTTCTAGGTCCTAGTATTTATAACTGTCTATCTGAAATTTGGCGCTCATTATATGTTGTAAATGTCTTAAAAAAAATGTCAACTTTACTTTATTTTTGATTTCTTTTTTCACTAATGTACAAAAAAGTATTGCTAAGGATAGTAAAGTATATTTTTTTTACAATATTCTCCATTGATTCAACGGCATTGAATCTCCTCGCCCATATAATAAAATGAAATACTCTGGTACAATAGGCAATCCTTCAAATGATTATTCACTTGCACATACTGAATAATGATTAAACAGTATACCAAGAATACCAAGTGATCTGCAGTATAATAAGTGATCTGCTGTCAAAAACTGCCTATTTTTTCATTAATTGAATCTTACCCAAGCTCTGAAAATTTTTCAGTCGGTATTTGTTCAATACAGTATAATACATCTGCTGACCTATTACTATTTAGGGACAATTACAAATCCCTATTCATTGTGACGAATTACTAACAGTACTCTACATTTTATAAAATCAACTAAACAGTAGTTTGTTTGACATGGTTCTTTAAATGGATGTTACTTTATCATGAATCTAACACTGAATATGATATTACAATTATGTTCGCAATAAAATTGCTAAAAAATTATTTTTCTTTGGCCATGTAAACAGTTGCTTTCCGTTTCAGAATTCCATTACAGTTTTCAAATCAATCATTCAACCCCATTTCAATTACTGTGCTACGGTACTGTCAAAACTTGATACAAATTGTTTGTCTGCATTGCAAAAATTACAGAATAGAGGCTTGCGCCTAATTTTAAGATTTAATAGATATACGCCAACTACAGGAATGTTGGAAGTTCTGGATTGGCTTTCTGTGAAAGACCGTTTGTTCTATCTTACTATGGTATTCATCTTCAAAATACTGTCCGGTAATGCACCCTCATATTTTGACAAATTTATTATTTCCCATGACCATATTCATAATTACCCTAATAGGAGGAACACTTATTTATATATACCACGTTTGAACTATACACGATCCATGAACTCCTTATTGCATAAAGGACTATTGGACTGCAATAATCTCCCCCTTGAGATAAAACATTGTCTTGGGTTCTATTGCTTCCATTAAGATTTTCAATAATAGTTTCTTTCGAATATCTTTCAACTACAGAAAGCAATCAGTTACACGTTTATAATATGTATCGATTTTGTTTTGTGTAATAGTATTGGACACCTAGACTTCATCAATAAGATACATTCCTCAAACCATACGATACAGTGATTGATCAATATTTGTTGAAAATTGTCTATCTTGACAGAGTATGTTTGAAATATCGAAATGAAGTTAAAATTGAATAAAAAAATTAAAAAAAGATGAATTTTGAATGTGTCCTTGAAAGTTTTATATTGATTTTCAGTGCGGCTGCTACTGGTGCTTACCAAACCGGACAAGCGGGATATGCAGTAGCAACTCCAGCATCAGCTGCTGCTACTTACGGTACCCAAAGGGCCACGTATGATACCGCAGCCTATCAGGCTGCTGCAGCTGCGTCTCAAGGAACTTACGCAACTGCCGCACCCGCATATGATTATGGATACGGTAATTAAAAAAGAATCTCAAAATTATATTTAATTTCAATGGTACCACACTATTTGCAAGAAGTTTTTTCATGTACTCTATAGTATTTTTGTCTGCTCATCACTGCTCATCGCATTCTGTTTCTTACTTTTAGCAGTAATTTTTGAAATGGTCTATTTTGTCTGTATGAGAATACTTGAATTATTCTAAATGAATTTATTTACATAAAACCAAAACTGAAGGCATGAAATGTATGTACTTTACAGTTGAATAATAGTCTTCAATAAAACAATTACTAAAAAAATATTATTACTTGATATCAGTGAAATTGATTACTTATCAGAAAGCATTTGAAATATTTAAAATATATCACTACAGGCAAATCGCTATGGAAATGATTTAAAAAAAAATAATGCTGGATACATTTCGAAATGATTTGTAAACTTTTTTATCCATGAAACACATAGCTACATCTGAATAAAATCAAGTATCTGTACCATAAACATTTCAATGTCTCGAGCAGAATTCACTACCACAAAATTAAACTAATTCAGTGTAGTATGAATATGGATTGGAAACGTTTGTTACTACATGAACCCCAAAATTGTATTCCTTATGGCATGTGGGACTCTACCAAAGCATAATATACATTTTTGACTGCCTTATATTCAATTTCATTCCTAATTGTTTTGATAGCAAAACACCCCAATGCATTTCTTTACTCAACATGATATGATCGGATTTTAATGTTTTATCTACGTTACCACCTAAGAATTTAGTTGTTTTCATTTCCACAAGATCTTTCCCAAGAAGTGAATAATATTCAATGAAAGGAAATGACAATCCCAACTATTCTTTCTAGTTAGCTTGTTCTGGATGTAAATGATTACTTGAAGAGCTGTACCACATCGTCAAACTTTTTTTTAAAGTTTTTATCGCATAAAGACTTGTAATAAAAAAAGACCTTAATGTTGGGACAGTTTCAAGATTTCATTTAATTTATTTTGTATTTTGTTAGTGCTGTGGAGCAAGACAAAGAAAGAAGAACCTCCTACAGTCAATGAGAAACATTATCGATCACTTTTAAAAGAAAAACATTAAATTTCACTATTGGCATTTCATTTCGCCTATGAAAAATAGTAATTTTTCCCAAATTAATATTCACGAGAAGCAGTCAAAAATATGTTAAAACAAAATGAAATTTTTCAAATGTTTGTACATGAAGAAATTACCAAAGTAACACGATTTTTGATTCTAACAGGACAGGCAACTGGTTATACCACTGGATACGATCAAGCTGCAGCAGCAGCTGCTGCCGCTGTTGCCAAACCTGCTACATATGCAACCACTTACCCTCAAAGAGTGACACAACCTCAGGCACAGGTAGCGGTAAGTATTTGAGTAACCAAGTTTTTTAAAGTTTTACACTACCTGCAAATTTTTTCATAGATTGAATGTAAAAAATTAAGTGAAATTAAATGAGGATGTGAAAGAATCATTGAAATATATCTACAATTGAAAAATCTACAAGGGGCACCTTAATGAACACCTTAATTCCCATTTATTCAGGACTGAATTTCGTTGCTGTTGATCTGTGCTAGGGTATATCAAGGAAATGACTTCGGATATCAATCTTTCTCTGATTCAGTGTCGTAAAGGAGTTTGTTTCCACATATATTACTAATTGGTAGATAAAAATTGAGGCTACACTCACAGTATACTATATACAGTAATCCCACTTCGGGTGATTTTTTGTTTGAATTTTCTGCTCGCAGGCCCAGGAGTTGCAGTCTTAGGTCTGCGCAAACGACGAGTTCAAGACAGGCAAGCAACCCTTCCATAGTTGTCGAATTTCATGGGTTTCACCCAACCTACTAAAAAATTTTGTTTGTTTAACACTACATAATTCAAAAAGAGTAGGCTCTACAGATTCTTAAATCTTGAGTGAATTCGATTAGGAATATTTTTAATAATTGGCCCTTAATATAATCAAATCGGCAAACTTGTCCGCCATCTTGAATTCTCAAATCAATAAATTGATATGCTATATTTGGCCTCAAAAATTACTACAAAGAAATTTCGCAATGATTCCTACCATGGTTCATGAATAACAAAACTCATCCTTCATCCTGTCTTTTTTTTTATTGAAATGAAAATATATTTTGTCACATCCGAATATGAACATCTGCCGATCCCATGAATTTTTAAAATCTATTTGAAACATAGTTCATCATTGTCCAAATGATCTGGGTTACTTGAATATTACACAAATGCAAAATTATCATTTGTACAATTTTCTCAGGTTCCCAACATGGTTTTCATCGACTATATTTTTTGAGCAGTTTATATAAATAGTTGTTATGTTGAGCAGTGTTTAGACGCTTTGGTTGAGATTGTAGTAGGGAGAAATGTCATTATTGTCAAATACGTCAGCACTGTAAAAACTGAAACTCCTGGACATCAACATCAAATAGACCGACGCTAAGTGGGACTACTCTATATAAGTATACTGTGCTGACACCTTACAACACTATCTCGGTGTCACAATACTCAATATTGTGACGCGGTTTTGTAAACTGTCAAGCAGAAATCTCACACTGAAGTATTTTTTGAATACGTACCTATTCCTTTTATTCCGGAGGGTGTCAAGTCAGGTGATCTAGACGGTTATTATCAGGAACCGCTCCTGCCTGTGTACTGGTATGGGTAATTGAGAAATCCAAATTAATTTTCCACTGATGTTTCATTTCAGGAATATGACAGGCTAGTTCTAGAGTGACTCGATGACAACCATTTGAAAGGGTAGCTTATCAGAATAGACACAATAAAGTGTTTCTTGAATACGATATCCCAGAAACATTTCTTCAAACAGAATTTACGATCGACAGGAACCCTAGTGAATATTTTGAAAATTCATTGAAATAAGTAGAGTAAATTTTGGATATTTTTTATTTTAATATTTTCATTTTTATTTTCATGTTCTTAAAATTAATATAAAACTGATAATTAGTCATGAACGGCTTGTCCGATTTAGTGAGTTGAGAGTATCATTTCAATGACGAGTGATACCACACCACATTGATATATTGTTCCGTCCAAATTTAAGAGGGAATAATCCTTTACCTCTCCTGAATTGAAACGGGGATGCTTTTTTCCATTAATCCTTTTATTTCTTTTGTGAACGCAGTCTGCCAAAAAAACGCCGTGTCTTTTCGGCTCCGGGCATAGTTAGTTTCACCGAAGTACCGTTCTGGCGATGAGTTTTTTTCTCGAAGATTTAGTCCTGAAAGTGCAACGATGTCGACCCGTCCTGCCCATAAGAAAAGGACGAATGCGTATTCATGAGGCGTTAATGTTATTATTGAGGTCGCGTCATGGATTCGGGCCGCGTTTGAAGTTATCGTACAGGGTGTATCGATGATCGGGCGCGAGACGTGCTCGGTTTTCTCTATTAGCGTTTTGTTGTTTGAACGAATATATTGGGTCATTCAAATTCGAGTCTTTGCTTGGGAATCTCGTAAACGGTAAGCGATGGAGAGTCGGTTGAATTGTGGCAAAGTTACCAGTTTTCGGATGATTTTGAATGATCTAAAGAAAGTTTAAAAAAAACTTTTTTAAACTTTCCCATTGGAACCTTCATTGTAGTAACATAATTTGATCATAGAATTTTTATACAGGCTGTCGTGAGACTTGAGGCAACTACAATTTTCAAATTTCAAAAACGGATCTGTACATTAGATGGTCTTTTTTTATCGATATTTTTCATATAGTATTGTGGTATTTATTTTTTTCGATATTGCTGAAAACTTCGGTAATTTGATGATCATCAAATAAATTTACAATTATTATTATTATGGTCCTGATAATTCGAGTAATGATAACTCTCTTTATGTAGCTCTTTATGTAGCTATTTCTCAGAAATTTCAGCTAGTACCTGAAGTGTGTTATCAAATCTTGTTACTCTTGTCACAATCCTCTAATATTTTCAGTGAGATTTTCCCATATCCAAAAACTTAAATTTTTTCCATATTCAGCCTCCTTTTGAACATGCGGCGTTGCATTAGGTATTGGTTTATATCAGACTAGTTTGTGACCGCATAGAGTTTGGTTTGTCACTTTAAAATTCGTGATAGACAATTTCAAACAAATAGTTTATGTAAAAAGCTGTATAATTACATATCTTACGAAATTAGGAAGGAAAAAAGCTATAGAAAGTTCAGAAATCATGTTAAAGATGCCCTTGCAACTAAAGCGTACTATAATCTTGATGAATATTACAATGGAACATTGCTGTGATTTAATATAGGTGTTTTTTTATTGTTTATATTGACACCTATATTTTATACTAGGATAGATCTTATTTTATTGCCATGACATGTGAACTTATGTTCAAATTGTAAATATTTATTATTTATATCTATTGAAAGGGACTATACAAACTATTTTGTCAACATTTTGTTAAATTTTATTTTCTATTGTTATATTTCATCTATTAGATATGTGATATGTTTTGCTCAAATTGTGTGTCTGTGTATTTGTGTTTTTGAATAGTTTCTTTTCTTTTATTATTTGAAGTGCTATATATACTAGATTTCTATCTATCTATCTAGTTGAAATTTTTTATCAACTCAAAACTTTAGGTTTCCTACCTTAAAACTGACGAAATTTAATACAATCTCCCCCTTGGGTGTGGAAATTCCCATTTTTTATTCTTATTTACGCTATACAAAGAACCTACCTGCGTATTCCAAGATTCTAGGTTCAGTGGCTTACGTTAATATAAGAGCGGGCAACAACTAGTAATTTATATTTTTACTTTGAAAATACAGTAACTGAAAAATTATGCCAACTGCACAGAGTAATGAAAAGCTTCGAGAATCGAATTATATTAGCTATAAAGGAATTCTTCCGCGTTCTGGTCGCGTTCTCGGCGATGGCGCTTCATTGCTTAGACCGCCCCACAACCCCGTCGTCGTCCCCTGTCGCCATACAGTAGACGCGACGCGCAATGGCTAACTGCGTTGCGTCCAGTCAATCTTATCGTGATAACTTTTAAATGATTTTTCCAAATTACTTAGTTTAAAAAAGGAAGGTTATCTATATTAAATTCTTAAAACGACAATTGTATCAATTTCTATAAGAATTTGACAGATATTCTAAAATGTGCATTGTAAAAAAAGTACCCAATTCAATACTATTCACGGCTCAGTATTTTGCATATAGTGGCTACCACATGAGAGGTAGATATATATGCTATCGCGAACTTTCATTAAGAACAATTTAAGACGAACAATCTTACGGTACACTATCTGTATGCAACTCCAACGGTATAGGCAGCGCACGCTAAGATAGCTTCCAGGGAGCAATACTTTTTCCGACTTTTTGTTGTTTTACTTTGTCATGATATCTAGAATTTTGATTCAACACCCTGTAAAACAAACTAAGCACAGAAGCAAGTTCGTAGTTTTAGGTAATGCGTTGCAAAAACTGGCACAAGTACGAAATCGCCTGAGACCTATCTGGTCCTGGTGAGGTCTCGCGGTCTGTCCTTTTTCTGCTTCTTCTTCTCTTCACCTCTTTACGGTACTCTCTGCACCGGGCTGCTCTAACATTCCATCGCGACTCTGTTAATATGGTCGCGGATTCTCCGTGATCAGAATTGAATACGCGCTTTATTATTGTTTTCATCTCGTATAAAGGTTAATCAGCGGCTACCGAGAAAATCGTATGCTGATGTGCCCTGGCAAGAGGCGCATTGTTTTGTCGGCGGAGTCCTGACCTGCAGCCGAGAATTTTTTCGACATTTGATCCTGATCGTTGGATGAGTCGGGTTTACAGTATTTTCTGTATATTTAATTGCTGAATATGAAATTGTACGCAACAAAGGACACTTGACCAATAATTGTATGGGGAATCCACTTTTTTGAGAAGTTGTGTTTGAATTTTTAAATTGAACAACTCACAAGGCCAGATGAATTAAGTGAAAGTTCCACAGTGTGAAGTACTATCCAAAATTTTGAAGGAATTGAAAGCCTTGATGTCACTACTTCTGGCGATTGCATGTATCGCTTGTGTGGCAGATAATGGGAAATCTGTCATTTCTGCAACACATTGATATTGATAAAATGATATCTACCCGGTGTGTCCGTGAATGAAAAGACATTGAATAATGAAGAAGTAGGAATTTGGAGAAGCCATATATGTATTGAAATACAACTATGGAACTATGGAAACACCAAATTATTTGAGGCCCATAAATATAGTATCGACAATATAAAAAATTGTAAAAAAGGCAGCCTTTAGTCAAATATACTCTTATGTCACTGATAATAACATCCTGCCTGAACCCAAAAGCAAAGCAAGCCTCTAACTGATCCTTCTCTATGCAGTCTCACTTACATACGCAATTTACAAGCTTCTGGAAAAGTTTTTGAACATGTATGCTATTCATGTATGCTATCAACAGTATCTGTGAAAAATTTACCATCTTATATTTATTCTATGTGGATGAACTAATCATATTCTGTCTTGGCAGACATTCTCTAGCACCAGATCATTACACATTTTTGTGGACCACCTCTCCCAGTGGTCCCAGAGAATGGGTTTTTTGTAATGAAAAATCGGAATTATCAAATTTACCAAACGAACCACAATCTTCCACAATCTAAAAGTTTTACTGAGCCTTTATTGATCTTTAGTTGTGAATCGGATGACATGTTTTAAAGAAGGCAAGGTATATATTGGTCAAACTGGCAGAACATTTAGTAATCGAATCATCCAGCAACATCATATGAGCTATGTAAATAAGAAAACCAGTTCAGCATATTTGAGTCATCTTTTAGAAGAAAATCATATCTTTAGCGAAGAGTTCGAAATTTCACACATAGAAAATAAAGGTTTGAAACTGAATCATTTGGATGATAATGATGGACAATGACCTAGGAGGGCAACTCCTCGGGAGGATATACAATTGGTCACATGTGGCCTAAGTGCTGTGGGCTTAGGCTCACCCTTCCTACTCTACAGATACAGACAAATGCAGTACAAACGGAATGGGTAAAAGTGATTTGGGTGTAACATGAAAGTAGTTGTTTCGGAAGGACTTTTTTCTTTTTTGTAATTCAATGTTAATGTGAAAGTTGTTGTTTCAAAAGGGTTTTCTCTTCCAGTTTGTGATGTTCACATATTTTTATAAAGTGTTTTTATTGTAGTTGTTTTATTTCTTCCGTTGTTTTCCAAATTGTTTGCTTAAAGATGGAGAAGTAGGGAGCCGAAAACTTTTTTTTCGAAAAAACTTGTTACTCTTTCAATTTTTTTCGAAAATTAGTGAAATTCTGCTCTTGGATGTTGGAATGTTTTACAAATCTGAAGCCAATATTATTTTGTTCGAGAAATATGCTTTTTGTGCGGACAGATGCCTATTTACTGAACTATGGAAGATATTGGAAATATAGAACAACTATTCGAATACTTTATGACTTTTTCAATAATTTTAGAATTTCCAAAATATTTCGGAGTACCTAACTGAGAAAAATATCAAACATTTTAGGGTACTAAGCTGAAAAACTTGTACGTTGGTACATATCCCCAATCAAAGCTCCTGTCGACTTTCAATCATAGATCCAGCTTTTCTCAAATATTAGACGTTTACCAGATCCATTTTTTTATTGGAAAGGAGTGTATCTCATCAGATGAAAGAGTTAAAGCTGCTCCTTAAACCATCGTGAAATTCTCCAATACATAGCGATATAAAAATTTGTATCGTGGAATAAGAAACTTGTTCAGTTATCCCTATATAACTGATAACTATATTATTTCTTACCTATACTATTTTTTGTTATTTTGTTGGACTACAAATTATGAGTTTCACAGAACATTGTTCATCCTTGGACCTGTCAACTTTGTTTTGCACTGAATTTCCTGCAGTTTCGTATATAGGATATTTCTCACTGAAAAGTTTCGCCCGCTGTAGGCATTTGAATGCTGGAAAGTGTTTTAGAACTTTTAATGGATTGAATCGAATATGAATTGCTATTCGAAATGAATATTGGTGAAACAATAGCACAGTTCCAGAGAGATTTCGTAGGGAAGTTTTTCCCAAATGCGAAATTTGATGAAATGTTTCCGCGAACAATGGCCCAGACTCTGACAAGTCAGACGTTTCGTTCGAATTGTTTCGAAGTTTTGCTCCAACTCCAAAGATGAATCTTAGCAAGCACGGAAACTGTCGATATGGTGCGGCTTTTTACTTTATTGGAGTGATGCAACAGTGACAGTCGTTCGCTAAGTCATGGTTATGACCCACATACGAGAAATGTCCATATATTTTCCAAATCCCCGATCGCCATCTCGAGAAATTGAGGAGAACGCGTTGCCGGAGCATCTGGCGATTTATTGTGGGATATAATGTAACTACTAAAATATATTACTGTTTCAGCGTTCGAAGTCTCTCGTTAGTTCCTTTTTTGAAAGGCATTTTTTCAATAACAAAAAGTATTTGGTTTTTTAGTCGGTTGTATTTGTTTGATTTATACAATATGAAAAAAATGTTGAATTATTTATTTGATATAAATGGAAATACAATACTAAAAGCACGTTGTTTCATTAACCAAGGTGGCCCAGCAAAACTTGACTGTCGGTTCATTGCCAGACCATCATTTGAATCATCGGCACATTGATGGAACCTACTTTCACATAAGCACAAGCACTTCAGGATAATTCTTAAGGCGGTCTCAGAGCGGTGCCTGTACGAAAGTAGCGATTTTCATTGGATTTGAATCGCTGGAGATTAAATCCATTTGGAGAAACCAGTCATGCATATTGGTGTCCATTTTAACCCCCAACAAACTTATAGAAGCAGAAAGCGTAATTGTCTGACTTAACATTATTATATCCAGTTCGGAAACATTTATCTTTTTGGAGAAAACCGATGCCTGGGTTTTTGTGACATTGAGACAAGTGTGTTGTCGTCAGCAAAGCAATATATTGGATTCTTGTTTTTTTCCAAAAAGTCGTTGATATGCAATAAAAAGAGGGTTGGAGATAATGTGGATCCCTGGGCAGCACCAGCGTTGATGGTGAAAGTATTCGAGAGATATACATCAAAGGCTACTTGCAGGGAACGTTCTTTCAGG
Source organism: Leptinotarsa texana (assembly GCA_015342105.1). NCBI lineage: Eukaryota > Metazoa > Arthropoda > Insecta > Coleoptera > Chrysomelidae > Leptinotarsa > Leptinotarsa texana. Next base: position 21,153 of record WOGN01000723.1, read on the forward strand.
AAGCTGAAGAGCCATACCCAAAAACGATTCGAAAAGCCATAGCATCGAAGTTTGGCACACACGGTCAAAGGCCTTTGAAATATCAAGCTCAACAGCTCTTGACTCTCTATATTTCTCGATTGCGTTATTCCCAATATTGGTGACATACAATAGAAGGTCGCCTGTTGATCTTTGTTTCCGAAAGCCATATTGATGATCGCTCAAGATGTTGAAACTTTCTAAATATTTGAGGATATGGTGGTTTACTGCTTTCCCCATGATTTTTGATATCACTGATAGCAAAGCGACTGGTCTATAGTTACTTGGAAGATTTTCCTTGCCCTTTTTGGGAATAGGCTGAACTCGAGCAATCTTCCAACAAGAAGGAATAACCCAATACTGGTACGATGATGGGCACTTCATCAGGACTAGAAGCCTTGTTGATATTGAGCAGTTTCAAAATTTGCCGGACTAGACGCTTCCTAAAAATAATTTCCGGCATTGTGGATTCTAGTGGGGGAATAAGAACCATCCAGCCTTTCCCAAAATCGACTGTGGAATGGGCCGTTGAATAGTTAATATAGTGTTGTTGATATAAGGTTTACTCGATCCGTTCCCTACTATACAGGTAAAGTGATGTTTGTTACGTGTTCGGAAGTAGACTGTCCTTACACGATCTGCTTTCTACTATATAGGTATTATTGTTGATTTTTACCTGAGTTCTTTTTCTTCTTGATTGGCCTCTTCTCCCCGTAAAGGTTTGAAATATTAAATCTAAGGTTCTCACGGATACGAATATGCTGAACTGATATCCGGGTTTTGATCCGTGTTCTGTGCTATTATCCCCACGACGTTTCATTTGTTCATTTGTCATCTGCTGGTGATTTCTGTTAAGTGTTCGGAAGTCTAACAACTTTACTCGATTTCAAGAAGAAGCTACTACTAACACAGTAGCTTCTTCTTGAAAAAGCTTGAGAAAGAGGTTTAATCTTGAAGAAGATTAATCTTCCTCTTGAAGATGATCACTTGGTGATCGAAACACCTGTCGAGGTGATAAAAATAACGATTTGGTGTTGGGGAAAAACTCCAGTAACATTCACTATATATGCTGGTGATGTAAGCCTTCTGGCAGGATAAGGAACATATCTGGAGATGATGGTAAACTGTTGTAATATTTTTTAGAAAACAAAAAACTGGTTGAAAACAAATAAGTTAGTATTGAACGACACGAAAACTAAAGTGATGCTATTTATAGCAAACTATCTAACAGCAAAGGAAAAATAAAATGATATATAATTTTTCAATGATTCCTTTCAGTTATCGCATGACACCAAGTTTTTGGGTGTTTACATTGATGAATTGCTGAACTGATCACAACATATAGAGGAAATCTCTTCGAAGCTTGGAAAAGTGTCCTATGGACTGAGAATAATCAGTAAACATCTAGAAAAGTAAGCA
>WOGN01000724.1:5693-22557 GCA_015342105.1 Leptinotarsa texana
CAACTAGATAAATTCTCTCGAGAAAAATATCTGGCCGAGGCAGGAATCGAACACACGACCTTCCGATCGTAAGTCGGACGCACTACCACCACGGCCAATTCCACATATATACATATACATGCATGGGAAGCTAAAATAAAGCGTTTAAAAAAATATCCTCAAGGCGCTACTTCGTTCTCTACTATTCATGAAAGAGGACATATGCGACATGTGTGAATCGTTGTATTCATGCTACGTGCTACTATATGGGTGTCTGCAATATGCTGTGTAACATCCGATTCCCGCTTTGATTTGGAAGTGCATATAGATTATAACAACAAGTAACCGCATTGTCTATTGCTTAATTGCTCATATCTAATCCATCTTAAGAAGAGTCAATGGAAACATTCAATTTGCCTCTGTATCTTTCCGTTGGACAGAATCTTCTCATATAAAATACTAAAAATATGGGGAAACTTATAGACTGATAGAGACTTTGTACATTTTCTTCTTTTTGATACCTCGAACACGTTGGATTTTCATCTCTGTCAGTTAGCCAATTCTTTGTGGTGTGGAGAGAGATATATCCCAGAAAGGATCGAAGGTTACTGATGAGTGTCCACAGTGTGTACACTCCATAGTGGATTTTAATTGACCAACGAAATTGTCTACAATCTAATAGTTGTTCATAATCGAAAATCTCAGCCATGATTCTTGTGCTTTTCCGCTGTTACTCAATTTTTCGTCAATCTCCGTTAAGATCGATTCAGGTTCCCAGTAATTCTGTTGAAATCCTCATGTGAACCTTCTAAAAGATATTGAAGGAATTCCTGGGCGTCTTGATGGGCAGAACCCATGAATCGAGGGGTAAATCTTTGAATCTGACTTCCGAAGTAGACCATGTTAATTGCTCTGTAAGATGAATCTTCTGACCACAATTTGAGTCGAACGCAGTATTTACTCATCTGCTCAGGTTACGCTACGCACCATGATTTTATTATTTTTTTATCTGATAGATACCGTAGATTGCTGGGATAATGGTGTGATGACTCTCACCTAGAACCTTTCTCATTATTTTTCAGTATTTAGTACATTATCTACATCATTATTATCTTTTTTTCCAATAAAATAGTTCAACATTTTTTTCCTAAAATTTTTCTGATTTTAGTATGAGCAACAGCAGTGGCGCCCAATGAAATAATTGGCAAAAGTAAGCGAACTCATTCAACCTGACAGCCATAAAAACAGCTTCCGGTGCATTGTAATTTTGAGATAATCAGAACCAAAGAAAAATGTTCAAAAAAGTGATTACAAAATGACTCTGAAATTATTTACTGAGCACTGTCTAATGTGCTCTAAACAACAACTTTGTTTTTTTCGACATTTGCTATTCTAATTGCTTTCTAGACATCATTATTGACTCAGTTATAGTTTGAATAATACATATGGTAAAAAAATTTTTTTGGGGCTGAGTTTCTCACAATAATCCTTTTCACGCCACTATCTACACACATGAATATCCAAGTAGTTGAGTTTAATTGTTAATACTTTTCGTTACAAATAATATCACAATAGTTCTCAGTGAATCACATCGTGAATCTTCACTGGCCAAACGTTTTCCAGTAGAACTGTCACGTGTCGTCTTAGTTTATCGCGTCGTAGTTTCAGAAGTACCAAATATAGAAATGGTGTAAATAAACATTGGGTAATACCACCACAATGATGGGTATCATTAACGAGATATACAGATGTTTATTATACTTATCACTTGACAGGAAAGCACATAATTCAAACAGTTATAACTGGTGTTATGATTACTTCCATCAATTTTTTTATACTTGAGAGCGGATTCTAACGAATGCAAAAGCGAATTATTCTTTAATTATACAATTATAGGTGCAATCGTTTGCAAATGACGCATTGATTTATATAAAACGAAATTCGGTGAACAAAATCGGTTAATAACAAAAATATACCAAATTTATGGAAAACTGATGGAATTTTCATAGGTTTGAATTGGATCCAAATGAATGAAAATTTATGTCTCTTCCACACAGGCAAATACAAAATATTCGATTCCTCTTCATTCAAAATTTAGCTCACTGAATTTCAATGAATGAGTACGTCACATATATTTCAGAGAAAATTGATAGAAGAATTGGACTTCTGACAAGAAAAAGAAAACACTCAACTAATAAAAAAATTCAAGATATTCTAATATATCGAAGAGATTCATTCCCAATATTGCTCAACAATTTTTCTCCCACAAAATGAGAATCAGATGATAATTTTACAAAGACTACAGAATGTGGCCTTGAGGTTTAATTTAACTATATGGGAAAGTAACGAGGATGAATGAGCCCTTTGAACTTTTTAGTGTGAAACGGAGAATATACCTATATTTGTTCTTTTCGTGCCACAAAAAATGTAAATATTCCCACAGTCTATGTATCTACATTTTTTCAAAGAACAAAACTCAATCACTAAAGGAAAATTCTAAAGGCTCTCTAAGAGCGGTCCCTGTGTGAAAGTAGTGATTCACATTGGATTTGAATCGCTGGAGCTTGAACCATTTGGAAAAACGTTCTCAGGAAGTTTATTCTACTCAAGCGCAGTTCTCCAAATAAAAGAGTTCCTAAACAGTTGAGTTCGAGGTGTACTGAGTTGAACCTCAAAAGGATGAGCAGACACAATCCGTCGCGTATTTCTGATATGTACAGTTCTTGGTGGAATCGAATGTGTTTGAATACTTTCCTTGAAAATATCTATAGAAAAGAGACTAAACTCCAACGTTTTTTCGATGGTTCATAGTAATAAGGTTGCAAGTGATATTCGTGTCTCCAATTAGGCGACTGGCTCTTTTCTGGATGGAATCTAGCAGCTTCAGGGTATGCTCATTTTAACCCCCAACAAACTTATTGTTGACTCTCCATGTTTCTCGATTGCGTTATCCCAAATATGGGTGACATACGATAGAAGGTCGCCTATTGATATTTGTTTCCGGAAGCCATATTGATGATCGTTAAAGTTGTTAAAGCTTTCTAAATATTTGAGGATATATCGGTTTACGGCTTTCTCAATGATTTTTGATATCATTGCTACTAGCATTTGGAAGCCATTTGGAAGATTTTTCATGCCCTTTTAGGGGCTAGGCTGAACCCGAGCAATCTTTCAAGGAAAAACCCCTTTCTGCAAAACACTGATGCCAGTTCATTGGCGCACTTTTCAATTACAATGACGGGCACTTCATCAGGACCAGACGCCTTGTTGATATTGAGCTGTTTCAAAGTTCGTCTGACTAGACGTTATCCAAGTGTAATTTCCAGAATTGTAGGTTCTAGCGTGGGAATAGTCGGTGGTGCCTTTCTCAGAAAATCGACTGTTGAGTGAAGAAACATAAACTTCAAAGGATAGTTTAATAAATATTTTTGATTTCATAACCAAGTTAAAGTATTCTTTGAGTCAAAAACGTCCTTCAAGGTTGAAGTGTCGATTTCTCTACTTTAACTCGCTAAAGTGTCATTTAACTACAACATAACTTCAATTTTTATAATGATTTGTTGTGTTTCTCGCTATGTTTGCTATTTTTGTGTCCATCTAGCCGTTGATCATAATAATATGGATAATTCTGAAACGTCTAGCTCAAGTGCATCTGATAAAAACTTTATTTATACTACAAGACCAAAAGTGCATAGGAAAGGAACAGACTGTTTTAAAAAATATGATGAGCTTGACTTTTACCAACGTTTTCGCTTAAAAAAACAAACTGTTTTGTATCTACTATATGAAATAAAAGAGCAAATTGAATTACCTACTAATAAGTAAGTAAGTAAAATTTTTATAAATAATAGAGTTAGAGGTAGGTGCTTTACACCATTACAATTATTGTTGACTTTAAGATTCTATGCATCAGGAAATATGCAAATAGTCGCGTCAGATTTTATAGGAATGTCTAGAAGTTCAGCTAGCAAGATTATCAAGAAGGTCTTTATTGCTATTGCCTTACTATCCCAAGAACACATTTCCATGTATGGAAATGATCGAGAAATGGAAGAAGCAGTTGAAACATTTCATAAAATAGCTTCATTTCTCAAGACCATTGGAGCAATTAATTGCACATTAGTTGGACATGATGCAGACAAATTCAGATGTAGAAAATCTTACTTTGCATTAAATGTTCAGACAGTAAGCGATGCTACATTGAAAATAAGAGATATTGCTGTGATATGGCCAGGATCGGTACATGACCAAATAATGTTTAATAATAACAGTTTGAAGTAAAAATTTGAAAATGGTATATTTGGTCATTATATGCTGATTGGTGACAGTGGATATTCCCTAAAGCCATATCTTATGAGTAAGTTACAACAAACTAGAACACCTGCTGAAATGAGTCTATAATAAGGACTCAAAATGTAGAGAACGTCAATACGGTTCATGGAAATGCCGATTTACTGTTTTGAGGTTTGGTATGAAACTAAAACTAGAAACCACAATATCAGTAATAGTCGCAACTGCAGTTCTTCATAACATTGCCATTGATATGAATGATAACTTTACTGAAGAAGATGAAATAGAGGAAGACAATGAGGATGTACTACCCCCATGGAAAATAATCGAAATGTAACAGAAAACAAGGAATTTGATAATCAATGAACAGTTTGCTAGATTGTAAATACTAATAATCAAAAATCACAGTTTTATGAAACATTCAATTCATTCAATTATTTTTCTTTTAATTTTATTTCTAAATCCAATAATTTTTTTTTTCAAATTGTCTTCTTCTTCTCTCTCCCTTCTCCTTGATCTCTCCTTTTCCTCTGCTTCTACCGTTTTTTCAAAAAGCTCCCTCTTCTTTTTACAATAGTCTTCTTCTGCATTATATAACGGTTTTATTTTGGTTGGGTTTAGTTTTCCATTCTATTTTCTTTTTAAATTATTTTTGAGATTTCGAACAAGTTAAAAAAGATTGGACAAGGTAGCATCTTGCTGAAATATTTACTACCTATCGTATCGAAGATTATTATTCTCAATTTTATTTGCTACATTTCCGGGTAATTGTAAAATGAAAATAATTTTTTAGATGTTGGCATGTGACTCACCAGGAACAATTGTCAACTATATAACGAGTGAAAAGAGGAATGAAAATATATACAATAATGTTATTATATATTGTATAAGTTTGAACATGTCCGTATAGGACAAAACTGCAGTAACGTTAGTAACAAATGAAAGTGGTAAAAAACATAGAAATTATATGATTATATGATTTCCTAACACGTCATAACGGCAACATTCATCAATTTATTTATATAACGAGTATTTCCACTATGTTTCTTTTGACACTATCGTCATGTGGTTTACCGCTTTATTCTTGTCGCTCAGCGAATATCTGAACCATCCTGACAGCACATTTATTCCAATTGATCCTTATTCATTTCAAAACGTTCTACAGTTGGACTAAACGCAACTTTTTGAAAACGCGTGTACAAATAAGAAATGGATTGTGACAACTAAATTCGAAATTCACAGCATCATAACAAATGAATCGAATTAACTTTACTGAACGATTGAATGCATAAATACATACACCTTAAAAAATATCATTTCAAATCAAATCCAAATATATATTTCTGTTTAGGAGAAAGGTGCCTGATAACTTTATGAAGATTGTATTTTTTTTACTAATACATAATTACCTTTTAGCATCTTGCTATTGTCAACTGGAAATATGAATCATCAAATGAGAATTCAATTTGGAATCCATCACATTGAAACGAATATTTTTCAAATAATATTCGTTGAGTAAGGAACATAATTGAGCAATTCAATGAACCTTTTTCCTGAAGTACGAAAAATCACTCATTAGCAGCGCTAGTAGTTCGGTAGGGATGAACACTGCCTAATCCTCGTATAAACATATGATAAATTACAATTGAAAGAGAATATTTTCAACAGAAGAAAATGTTACTGGAGCAAAACTAAAATTTGCAACTGTAAAGGATAATAATGTAACATTAAAATGTTGGCTTGCATGCCGTACTTTAAAAGTAACTGGAATGAAAGATGAATCAATAGACAGGTTTATTCCATCACTTCGGACTTCTATTGTCTAAACTAATATATATTGATTTGAAAACCCGGAAAAAAACAATTTGAAAATTATTAAGATTAATATTATTAAACAAAAACTGAAATTACAAAGAATCAACATACAAGCTACAACCAAACAAATGAAAATATTAATATTAATAAAAGCTGGAAAATGAAGATCAAAAATTATCATTAACAAAAATGAAAACAAATTGGAGAAATTCAAAAGATTTCAAACCAAGTTATGTCACGACGTTTCGATTGTTAGTATACACAATCGTTTTTGGGTGATAACTGAACTTATTCCTCTGAGGTCTGACTATTTATATGGTCGCTTGAGTGCTTTCACCTATCCCTCCTTCACTTTTTCCGCTTCATTGGTTTTTAGCGGAAGATGACCGTTTAGCGAGAATTGGTTGTTTTCCCTTGATTAAAGGTTTCCATATGTTATGTATCTCTACGCTAGCTTGACTGAATACATTTGGTTGAAGCTTGTATGTTAATTCTTTGTAATTTCAGTTTTTATTTAATAAAATTGTTATTTTCCGGTAATCTTATTAATTTTCTAATTGTTTTTTCAGGGTTTTCAAATTAATTTATATTAGATTAGACAATGGAACTCAGAACTGATGAAATACACCACGAAACATTGTCAACCACGTTCAAACAATAGACAGGTTATTATACAGACTCTAGTAAAAGAGTAGCCGTAGATTCAAACTGTAATACCTGAAAAAAATTTAAAATGATTATCAATTTCAGATTTATTTACGAGTGAAATATAAATCAAATATAGATGAATATAGATGGTATTGAAATAAATTTATTTAAATATCATAAATGAATATAATTCAATAAACGATTGAGGTTATATCTCATTCTAATCAATGGTGATCAACTATGGAAAATTTACTATTCATGTTGAGAGCATACATATGAATATTCATTTATTTTTTCATATATCAATTTCTTATATCTAACTTCATTGATATGAGGTTTTATAAATGGTATAAAAACACATTTTTTCCGGATATCGATTTTCAGATGTACATTTCCAAAAACGGCAATGCTTTGTTGGCATTATATCAGATTTATATTTTCAAATAATAAATATTACGTAAATAACACTGTTTTGCATGTGAATTTACATGTGAATTGTGTGGGGCAGGGCCCCACACAAACACACCTACACAAATGAAATGTATTATTATTTAAAATTTTAAATAAACGATTTTCATTCTTTCATTCATTCACATGTGAATAGTTTATGTATTTCCCTACTACTAGTGCTGCCTCTCGTGACACGTTCGCTGTTCTATTCTCAGGAAAAAGGCTTATTGGGATAAATCATTTGACGTCTCTTCCCAATGTGCCATTTACGAGTGAATTCATCCCTTGTCAAGTTTTCCTAGATTGAAAGCTTATTAATCTATAAACCTGGCAACAAAAATCGTATAATTGACGTATTTCCAAATCGTTTTCGATCTTTTTTTAAAACATACTGAGTTTTCATTACGCTACTTCGTATATCTGTGAAAAAATATGTTCATTAAGGTTATGGCTACGTGAAATGTAGTTGATGTGAAAACAATTAATTTTTTTCTGTGTAGATACAATATTAGAAGTTTCAATCTTGAGAACGTTCATTATTATCGGAAGCGTGAAAATGATTTTTGAACATTCTAAGTCGGATATTTGAATGTCAAAAGAAAAATTTTCAGTTATACTATGTACGTCACTGGTTCATAAATGAATATCTGATAAGGAATATTTCAACAAAGGAAAATGTCAACAATCGCCAGAAACTTATCATGGTAATAACATTCGAATCAACAAATTCAAAAAAATATTGCGAGAGAAATGCGTCTGAAGCTTTGTCAATATTGGGAAAGAACATACGTTAATAATTCCAAAACAGATATTCGATATTGAGCATGCATGAAGAGGGTAACTAACAATAATTTGTTATTACCAAAATATCTTCATTTTGTTGGTTTAGTTGATTCAATATATTATTTTGGTCTGTCCTTCAAAACTAATTTAGAGTCCACAGGTAACCAACCAGCATATAATTCATATTTCATATGTGTGTGGAGAATATGTCGTTGGTCTATTGAAAATCGCAATTCATTTATGAATAATCGACCAACACAAGATAGAGATGTGTGTCTACTGGAACCAGATAACGAAAAGTTGAATTGTCAAAAACCCATGCACTTAGTCTCAACAATATCCGAAAAGTATGACAACAAGGAAGAAAAATCATAACAATGAACTCCATCATTTCCATCAGGTAAAATTAACACCAAGGTTGAAAAAGTCAATACATAATTCTGGTGAAACACAGCTGATAATTTTCACAGAACTTGCTTAATTTCACCTGAGACTTTGCATGGATGATGAAAAAGGCAGAAACTACGCACGACAATTCTAAACCTTTCCAAAGTTTTTTGGTTGTATAACCTTCCACAGTCTGGAAAATAAACGAAACTAAATTAATAAAGAATCTTCGTCACACTGTCAATGCTCGATGTCAAGTGAAATTTCCTTGATATCGAATGAAGAGCACCTTCAGTATTCTAGTTGTAGCTGGACAAGTGAGCGACAAGCTTAACTCTGGCTGGAAGCATTTTTTTCGATGGCATATGGTGAACTGTACGAAACGGGAATGAGAATCGAAGAAGAAATTGATGAAAAACTCAGTTCAAAACAAATAGTTCTGCTATATTTGTCACGGTACTTCATGGAAGTTTCCCAATTCAACTTAAGTGTAGCCATATCACATAAAACTAGTACAGGTTCTGCTGCGGAAGGAAATTCACACGACAATTTTTATTTTATCAGTGTTTTTTGACAAATTATGAAGACAGTCCTAGTTCCATACTAGAATGCAGGAAGTCGTATTGAATTTTTGAAAATGTATGTTCCATATCCTTCTTCTATGCGCTGCTACCTCCTTTTGTATTAGTGCTATTTATCTTCATGATATCAACGACATCAACATAATCTACAGTCAACATGTGAAGTTCTTATTTCCAATAGGTTTGAATAATTTTTTAACATATCTTCATGATAACATTTTTTATAATTTATCAAAAAGATTCACTTCCTGAATTCAAGGTCAATTCTTGTAAAACAGCCGTATAGTGTATTGGATTGAATTAACTTTAAATTCTTCAAAATAGTATTTTCGGAATGATTCTCGCAGACTACGGAGCAACTGAAATTTGACTATTGGTATTAGAAGTTTAATATTTTCCGAAAAGCTCTCCAGTGAAAAACCATTACTAGGGCTAGAAGACTCCGTTATAATAACAAGGTTTTTTTTGTTGTATCCCATTTTGACAGTTATTCGAGGTTAACGAGATAATGACTTTCTGCGAACAAGTATATTACATAACGATTAGATATTTCTACAATCATGTTCAACTCACTGCGTATCAGCTCTCAATACAGAATATAATTCCATCTATGAAATCACATCACAGCCGTTTAGTTTCAACAAAAATTTCAACACCTAACAAACAGTGAACTAATTATCTTTATCGAACGTGCGAGATACCGAATACAGAATGAATTGAATTAACGCAAATGTATACCTCATTAACTATGGTAGCTATTTTTCAGGTTATCAGATTGTTTGCATTGGAGGATGTATAAATTCATTGTTCTGTTTATTCTCGTATTGAAAGGATAGAGCTGTAAACATCTTTGATCAGTGCCATGAGTGGAAATTCAATTTTATTGTGAGTGAAGCACGTTATGTTATATTTCGTCAATATCCATTGGGAGCTTATTGAAATGATTTCTATTTGCGCCATTGAGATGAATGTAGGTAGACAATAAACTAACAAATATTTTACCAACTTCAATTGGAATGCAATCATGGGTATTTTGTCAGTATCTTTGTGCTGAAACTTGAAGTACAGTTTGAAAAATTCAAGATTAATGAGTATCGTAAATGTTTGTGAATGTATCGTGAAATGTATCGACTATACTATACAGAGATTGATTGAATACTATTTTTTCCAGTTAAGACCAAATACAGAAAATTGTTTTAACGTTTGTCCGAAGGAAGGAAGTCCACAACGAATTGCCATTCTTAGACGTATTGGAGAAGAGGACCGACACGAAATGGGAAACTTATGTATTGTAAACCCACTCACACAGGACAGTATCTGAACCAGAAATACAAAAAACAACCATCAATCGACTGAGAGAGGAATCATCAAGACTTTACTAGACCGTGCTTTCAGGCTCTGTAATACAAAGGAAGGTCTCGAAAAGGAACTAGGCATCATCAAAAATGACCTTCAATGAAATGGTTACTCGGAAGCTTCACAAGGAGGAGAAGCCGCCACAACCAGTACTTGTACCTCCCTACATCAGAAGATTGTCGAAAAGGATGAAAAGAACTGGGTCCAAGTATAATATCAGAACCTGCTTCAGATCTGGGAACACATATCCGTAGCAGCCTCACAAAAACCAGACCACCAGGCACGGACTGCGATTCCAAAAATTGCATGAACCGGATACCCTGCGAGTTCGGAGAAACATATACATCGGTGAAACTAAGAGGCCATTGAAAGTTCGCATTGCCGAGTACAAGAAACACATACAGCGAGAAGAAACCAGCAAATCCGGAATAACAGAGCTTGTGTGGACTTATCAACATAACATTAAGTGAGCTCAGGCAGAAATCATCCACAAGGAAAAACACTGGCTTAGGAGAGAATTCAAAAAAGTTGCATATATGTTGTCCAACAACGCATGCAGCCAAGCTAGCGTAGATATAGGTGAAAGCGTTCGAATTACCTATAAACAGTCAGATCTTGAAGAAATAAGTTGAATAAGTTCACCTCGTTAGTTAGGGAAACTATGGATTATGCTGTAGACAACCCCTCCCGATATATAAGGCCCCGACAGTCTGTCGAATGAGGCCCCTATGCCCTTTGTTGATGGATGAACAATTTTTTCATCCATCTCACCCAGGCCATGTAGGTGTATACAGTGAAGGGCGACACTGATGTCTGAGAACATTCATGTCGCCATCTCATCATCAGTTATGACCCATTTGTCCTTCTGACAAATATTACTTAAAAGGGTAAGGGACCCAGGCTTCAACCAAGATGGCTGCCGTTAATAAGTCCATTTATCACCCGAAGACGATTCTGGATACTAACAATCGAAACGTTGTGAAGTAACTTGGATAGGAATCTTTTAATTTTTGATTTTCATTTCTTGTTAATGATTTCTAATATTAATTTCTAGTTGATAGTTCAATTTTAATTTTTACTTGTATTTTATTTCATTGTAATTTTAGTTTTTTTTGCTTCTGCTCAGTTTTCATGGAAACACCGCCGTATCTTCCGTAATATTCGAGGTAGAACGATGAAACTGTCAGGACTGATGGAAATGATCAAAATGCACCTACCACCTAAATGGGGTTGGCCAAAGTGATATACATATACATTTTTGAATTTTCATCGCGTGTTGAAAGTTTTTTTTTATTTTTTGGTTGTTGCTTGTATTTTATTTCATTGTTATTTGTTTGATATAATTGTTATTTTTCAGTTAATTTTTTTTTTTTAATTTTTCATAGATTTTTTCAGGTATTTCAAATCAATTTAATCCATATTAGACAATAGAACTCCGAACTAATGAAATGCAATTGTTTCAACACTTTGGACTCTGTTTCAGTGCATAAAGTGCTTCATTAAGTTAATATACTGACCTGGTTAAACTACAGAAGACTTCAGGTGGATGATAAAATTTTTCTCTATGTGACCATTCGACAACGGGTGTATGCATCTTCTTGCAACTAATCTTGCTTTCTTCAACGCCTTATCGTGCCATACTTTTTTTCAGCGAAAAGCCATCTCGAATCGATTATATTATTTTTTTGGGCTGACTTAAATTACAGTAGTTATCTTTCATAGTGCCTCGGGGTATGAGCCTGTTCTCATGGAATTTTATACAATCTACCCATAAAAAGGTTTTTTTTGATGTGATACGTGAGTCTGTTATTTATATTCAATCATAAATCAAAAACAGACGAACAAAATTTCTTAACACAAATTAAAATAGCATTTGAACTCGTTTTGATCATAAATCATTGAAGAGCAGAAGTCTAGGTTTACGAAATACTGATAAATCAATAATAAATTTTAATGAGATGGTCTGAAAAGTCATGTACTTTGGCCCAGCATAACATATGGCCCGTAAAGTAAATAATTCTTTGGATAGAAAATAGTATGCAAACAAAACTAGTAGTAAACAGAATTGTAAATAACGTAACAAGGTCGGGAGAATCAGACGTGCAATGTTGGAGAGAGTCGGATATTTCCGTCTACTATTGATTGTTCTGAAGCGTGATAGAAAGGCCAAACGAAAAGTGAAGTGTTACAATTATTTCACTGATCTGTAAGTATCGATGCGATATATGGATTGTCATGAAAATAAGTTTCTTCATCAATATTCATCAATTCTCAATAGAAATATTTTAATTCTTATACCTTCAAAATATTCAGTGAAGTCAGTAAACGCTCATTTCGCTAACTAAATCACCATCACCAAGAGGTGATTAGAAATATTTATATCTTCTAGTGAAGTAACTTGGTTAGCAGAACGTGCGTATGCATACAGTATTTTACTGAAGTGGCAGAAAAGTTTTTTGATAGATTCATGATCATTCCTTCTGCAGATAACAATGAAGATGTTGAACATTATGAGAGGAATGATCTGCACGGGATCACCAAGAGGAGCCAACCGAACATTCGTGGTATCAGCAAGCAGACCTATCATTTATTGGCAATCCCTAACATTACCACGTATGCAACTATAGCTATCTTTGTAACATCTGAATCTGAAAAATGTTAGCGGGTGTATTCGCTTAGAATCAAAAGGAGTTGTTTCTGGCTATTGGCCTTGTCAGCCTAGTACAGCTGAGTGTGAAGATGGGCAACACTTGTTCGTCGGAAACTACACCCACTACATGTGCTGTGAAGTCTCAGGTCTAACACATAGATGGCGCTGATTTAATAGTAACTACTGCTTTTGTAGTTAGTACTAATCTTCAAAAGAAAACAGAAAAAATTCACAAAATCCTTTTGAATGATCAAAAAGTGGAGCTATTTGAGATATCTGATATTGTATAGATATCAAAAGAACGTCTTGACTCTATATTGCATGAGCATTCGACGAAGAGAAAGCTCTGTTCAAAGTGGGTGCCTCTCGAGTTCACTGTAATTCTTTTATCTTGTTATGTTATGAAAACAATGTAACTGAGGTGATGAGATAAGTGTCTGGTCTCGAAACTTCGAAATTCAACAATGATCAGGCGAATGTGTTGTTCCGAAACTCCGAAGTACAACATTGAGTGTGATAAGGGTTCCATGTAAGTTATATTTTATATCAATACTATTTCATATATTACGTTGTGTAACGTTTCTATGAACGTATTTCACTAGTTCGGGCTTCCATTGTCTAATATATAAAATGATTTCAAATTCCTGAAACAACTAAAAAAAAGAAGACTTAAAAATGAATAGCTGAAAATAATAGTTATATTAGGCAAAAAACCTGAAATGAAATAATAGTGAAATAAAATACAAGTAAAAATAGAACAAATGGACAAAAATAAAGAAATAGAAATTGAAAAATATAAAGTTGAAAAATTCCTAGTCACATTAGTTCACGACGTTTCGATTGTTAGTATCTATAATCGTCTTCGGATGATGACTGGACTGATTTCTCCGAGAGATGACTATTTATGGGTCGTTCGAGTACTTTCACTTATCCCCGTTTTCCATTTTTTCCGCTTCACTGGTTCAGTGGAAGATGATCGTTAGGCGGGAGTTGGCAATTTTTCGCTTGATAATGGGTTTCCATATGTTGCATATTTCTACGCTAGCTTGCCTAAATACGTTGTTGGACAACATGTATGCAGCTTCCTTGAATTTTCTCCTAAACCAATGTTCCTCTTTGTGTATGATCTCAGCTTGGGACCACTCGATGTTGTGTTGATGAGTCCCAACATGGTCTGCTATTCCTGATTTGCTGGTTTCCCCTCGCTGTGTGTATGTCTTGTGCTCGGCAATGCCAACATTCAGTAGCCTCTTAGTTTCACCGATATAGGATTTTCCGCACTCACAGGGTATCCAGTAAATACAATTCTTGGAATCGCAGTCCGCGTTTGGTGGCCTGGTTTTCGTGAGGCTGCTACAGATACGGATCTGGTAACACTAGCCATAGCAGCCTCACGATCAATTTCGATGTCTACGAATTTAAAATATTAAAAGATGGAATTCTGAATACTGAGTGTTTTTGTGTTAAAATATTGAAGTGAGGTTGGAACATCTTTCAATTCATGTATTTAATTAAATGAATCTGAATTATTTCATGATTATTTTCTATATTTGACAGTATTTTATGTGAGAACACTCAGTGATCGACCAATAGATAAACACATTTACCCAGTGGATTTTTCGATCAATTATAGGTCGACTTTATAGTCCACTTCACTATTAAAGAAACCTGTTTTAGAAACTACTCTGGAAACGATTTTATCTTCACAAACTTTATTTTTGAAAATTTCAGGACATGCTTAACTATCACAGTAGCCTTTTCTTAGTGAATAACATAATAAATGATACCCCACTTTACTATTCACTACAATAAAGCTACTGTGATAGCGAAACATTTTTTGGAATTTAAAAAAATAAAGTTTGTGAAGATAAAAAAGTTTCGTTTCACAAAGTACACTAGAAACGATTTTATCTTCACAAACTATATTTAAAAAATCACGACATGTTTCGCTATGATAGTAGCTTCTTCGTAGTGAATAACATACTTATACCCCAGTATGTTATTCGCTACGAAAAAGCTACTGTGGTAGCGAAATATGTCGTGATGTTTAAAAAAATAAAGTTTGTTAAGATGAAACAGTTTCGTTTCACAAACTGAGCTAGAAACGTTTTGATCTTCACAAACTTTATTTAAAAAAAAATCACGATATGTTTTGCTATCATAGTAGCTTTTTCGTAGTTCAATACTGTTCAATAACATATCTAATGATGTATGAGTATGTAATTCACTACGATAAAGCTACTTTGATAGCGATACATGTCGTGAATATAAAAAAAAATTCAGTTTGTGAAGATCAAATCGTTTCTGGTGTAGTTTGTGAAACAAAACTGTTTTATCTTCACAAAGTTTTTTTTTAATTTCTTTTGATTATTAAGTATGTTACTAAGTATATAAATTACTAAGTTTGGTACTAAGAATGTCATTCATTACGAGAGAGCTACTATGATTGTGAAACATGTGAAATTAAAAAAAAGTTTGTGAAGATCAATTTGTTTTCAGTGCAGTTTATGAAATTACTATGGATCTTCATCAAGTAATGGCCGAGTCAATCAGAAAAAAATAAAAAACCTGTCATTCTATTACGACAAATATGCATTTTTTTCAAATTTCATTTGAAAGTTTGTGAATCAAAACAAAAAATATTATTCGTTAAAAAAAATACACAATCATCGGGTCTGGAAGCCGCAACATAATACTCTAGCACGATACTATTTTTTAGCAGATTGAGTCATTCACTGGGAAAATAACTTCAATAATCACTATTGAAATTGTACGGAAGCGCAGAAATTTCGTGAAATTGTAATATCTACATACATGACTGGGGCACTGTGTATTTGCCACTATTGAATAATGGCCTAACACAAAAAGTACTATATAAGAAAACGTTATAGCGGGGTTAGAGAGAACTATTATTAAGAATTTTTACTTACTACAAGTGAACTCACTTCACAAGTACTCACTTCAACTGATTATTCTACTTGTAGAAAATAATAACGTTTCTACATAATAATAATAACAATAATAATAATAGTTTATTAGTTCTTTAGATTATGTGTAGCATAATATAGAACAAGTTAGTATAGTTCAATATCAGTTTAACAAAATATTTATGAGATAAATTAATATTAAAAATATTTTACACAAATTGTAATATATATAATTAATATAGTTATTGTTGTAACTAACTGCATGAAAGCATGTAAAAGGACTCGATATAAAAGTAATGGTGGTTAATTATTTGTAATTGGTTCTTATTACTATTTCTTACATAATACAGAACAATTCTGGTGTCAGGAACAGTTTGTTCACGCGAATTTTCGTTAATACAAATAAGAGACTTAAATTAAAAACAAATTACAGATCATACAAAAAAACATCTGAAAACAAATGATTTGATAAAATATAAAATATGAAAATATGCATGCACACATAAAAAATAAAATCAATTTTGAAGTTTGAAAATCAGTTTTATGAACAGTGTATGTTGAATATCCTGAAGATATTTTCAGAAGGCAACCAGATTCACTTGCTCTTCATAATTATTTTTGTGATATTTTTACATATTTATAATGCACCTTAAGGATTTTCCTGTAGTCAGGGTCGTGGCGAGAAAAACCAGGGGGGAGGGAATCCAAATTTTCCCAACCACACCAGCAACATTTCCCAACTATCGAATAAATGAAAGCCGAGGGATTGGTTACTACTATAATATATTAATTTTCTCACTTAGCTAACCAAAGATTGGTTGAATGCTTATGCCCGTTAGGGTATGCACAAACAAAAGTAAATTTTGGATATTATAAAAATAATAATGGAAATTATTCTACTTTGGACCAAGGTCTTCCACCATATCCACCATTTATAGGAGTATTCAATACAAATGAAAGGAAACAACACTTAAATAATATTGTGCTTATTGTTTTCT
>WOGN01000725.1:0-22557 GCA_015342105.1 Leptinotarsa texana
GTGCTCACCCCCGTTAGGGGGTTGAAGTCACGGGGATGAAAACAGTGGAACAGTTGTTCCCCCTCGAATCAGAAATTGACGGGTTCGAGCGATTTTCCACATTTTCATGTTAACGCCGGAAACTCGAGGTGTTAAGTTTTCGTTGGACCACACTGTATATATTTTGTTGCTCAGGATCCATAAGAAGACGAAGAATATGGACCCTTATTCTTCATTTCTTCGAAATGAAGCTTCAAGTACTAATTTTTCAATTTCCAAATTTAAATGAGATTAATGAAATCATAGAAAAAGTATTGTATTTTCCTCGTGTGAAATAACTTTCAGTTACTGAATAAATGTCTGTGGCTCGCCGCAACAAACTATGTTTTAGTAAGGGCAGCATTTTTCGTTCCGTACCATTTTTTCCAATTCACTGTAAATCAAATTTCCTCGGAAATTTACCTCATAATGTATAAGGACATGTACAGAATAAAAAAAACAGTTGACAGAATTTATAATTCCACAGCGTCGAAAAAAAGAAAGATTGAGCAACAACCCTTGTACGAAAATATATCTCAACGAACTGTGAGAAATGTGGATTTTTCTAGATAAAATATCGCGATATTTCAGGCAGTATCCAAGACAGTTTCTTCATTTTTCAAATATCAACCTCTTGAGAAATATTTAATGGAAAATGCAGATAGTCATGAGTTATTTCCTTCGATATTTCGAAGAAAACTAACCAACATTTAACATTAGCTGCATGTTTCTACAGTTTCGATATATTTCTCTTCCTTCCACTTTTACCATCAACGGAAGGGTTCTAAAAGTAGTTATCCTCACTATGTCCCAACCCTTGCTCTTCTGTATATCCGACTCACTGTAGAATATCAAAAAATATATTTCCTCACTGACAGCATATTTGTCTTTAGTTTTCCAATTTTTAAGCTTGAGCTTCAGCGACATTCCAAAATTCCGCCAAACAATATTTGTATCTTAGTCCTCAGATAAATTAGCAATGACCCAGTGGAATGAATCAGAGTCCAAAAATTCATCATTCCTGATCCAACAACAGCGCTATTTCGACTGACAAGCCTGAGTAAAAGTGAGTGTGGAAATATTTCCTCTCGGATAGAAAACTCAACCCAGAATGATCTCTACTACTTTTACTGCAAAAATTAATTATTAAGAAAACCTAAAAGAACTCGATATACAATTATTCGTCTTAATATATTGATCAATTTGTTAAGTGCTTGCATATCTTCATGAAAGAGTTCTAGATAATGACTTGGCATGTTCCGAAATATTCCCGAACTTTCCAGGCTAGTCCCGAAAACTCCAGAATGTACTTGTATGTTCTGAAATGTTGTGGAATGCGCTCGAATATTCTGGTCTATTCCAAAAATTTCTCGAATTCCATAATTTTCACACTATTTCCGAACTTTCCTGATTGTTATGGGATGTTCTGAAATGTTTTGAGATACTATCGAATACTCTCTAATGATTCGACTAAACTGTAGGTATGTATGTTCAATACCTATTCAAAGCCTTGTCTGGTAGGCAGTTGTATACCACAAATAAAATCCAGTATTTAAAAAATCTTGGTCAATAATAACAGCATCTGCCATTATCTCTCTTACATCGTTCAACAAATCCCGCCAAAACCCTTCAAGACGTCATCTCACTCATCAAAACAAATGCCGAACAATATACGCCATTCTCTCCCGAATCCGTTACATCTCCCGAAATATTAATCACCTTCCTTTCATCTCGTGAACCGCGGAAATATCAAACAATACCCGCGAGGAACAAAATTCCGTTAATTACAAAAAAGCTCCCCATTGTCGAGCGACTTGAATTGAAAACGCTTTCCTGCAAGACTCCTTCCTCTCATCTACGGGGACGTATATCCTTGTCAGGACTCCCAAACAATGGTCCCTTCTTAATTTATCACCGTTTCCTTCCTCACAATCGAAGTCGCCTCAGATTGAACTCGGATACTTGTCATCGGTCTTCTTCTGTTCGAGTGAAAAGCTGCCGCAAAGCTTGCAGAATGATTCAGGAGCTTTTCAAAAAGATATTTCAGGTACTTAACTGCTGAATGTTTCATGAAACCTCCAGGAGGTTTATGTTTCGTCGCGCAGATTCAATATTTATTCTAGGACGGAGAAAATGTTGTAGTGACGTTCGAGAATTCTATTGGTTATGGTGGAAAATAGGAGAGATTCGAACACTTAAAAGTGTTTGCCGTGTTACAGAAAAATGCCGCATAGGACGTGGAAAGAATTCAAAAGATTTGTCGAACAAAATGGCAATCAAGTTATAAGTCACCAGAGAATAATTCATCCCTCTACAAGGTAAAATCGGGTGTTCTAGTAGGCTACCAGATGGGATGGATTCTACCAAT
Organism: Leptinotarsa texana; assembly: GCA_015342105.1. NCBI lineage: Eukaryota > Metazoa > Arthropoda > Insecta > Coleoptera > Chrysomelidae > Leptinotarsa > Leptinotarsa texana. The sequence continues at coordinate 2,387 of WOGN01000725.1, forward strand.
CTAAAATACGATAATTATATCTTTAATATCCCGGGACAAATATTTCGGAAAACATTAAAACTACATTCTACTTACGGCTAAAAAAAATCAAAAAAGAACCTTCCAAATAGTAGAGTAAGTTGGTATATTATTTTCAGAAAATGGAATATCATGAAATGAATTGCTGTTCACGATGAAGATGAAGATATTTTTGATTCATTTCATCTAAAAAACTATGGAAACAAGCTACGAACCAAGACAACATGAAACATTGACCTATTTTGGCGTACCGCCACGTTCATTCCTAGAAAAAAAAGTTTGAACGTAGCCGATTGAACAAACAATAAATTTACAAAATTTCTTGAATACGAAACTTTGGTGCCAGATAGATCAGGGATATATAAAGTGACTCTAACGGAAAATTTCATATTGGTCAAACGGAATGACGTTTTTCCAAATAGTCGAAGAACACAATAGTAGTTTCTTGAATGAGAACACTAATTCAACATTGGGAAACTATCTTTTAGCAGAAGGTATAGGTTCAGTCATGTCTATTATGCACACATAACTTATCGATAACTCAACTGTTACATTTTTTATTTTCCTCGTATTTCTCTTTTATATATTCAAGCAATTTTTCAACCTTGGCTTTAGAAATGTATATGTATTATCAAAATATTGAGATTATTAATGTTTGAATAAACAAGCTTTCTGATTCCCTGATTCCCTTTCATTCATTTTTGACTGTTTGGAGTTTCAAATAGCCTCAACTGGCATTCAATATAATAAGTTATATAAATGAATGTTACAGATTCAATACGGTATTCAAAATGATAATCGAATCAGTTTGAGCAAAACAGGGTGTGGCCTCGAAATACCTCCTTGAGGCATTTCCAACATATGAAACATCTGGCTTCATTTATCCAGCGTCTCATCATCGAAACCCACAAGCACTCTTTGACGGACGACACATCCAATCTCTCGCAGAGTAGCCAATACAATATATCATATTCGAAACATGCCCACAGACACATTCCATCACATTTCGAAATTACTTCGGAGAGAGCACTCATATTTAGATTAAAAACAGAAGTTACTCTAATGTGTGGTACGCAGATAAGTAGTTTCGAATAAATCGACTCGAAATGCCTTCCGAGGCTGCTGATATATCATGAAACTTTATCAAATTGATCTATAAAATCGAATGAGAGTTTGAATGCGAATGGGAAGTTATGAAAGTAGTTCTGCTCGATTGATTCCGAAAGGAAAATCGATTGACGGCTCAGCAAGTTTTCTCATTAGTTGATAGATCGTTGCTCTCTCATCTCATCATGGTAATATATCGGATCTCTTGAAACTCCTTAACTAATTGGGGAGTGGCATAGGCTGTTTCAACGAGCTCCGATCGGGGTTATTAACAAGTAGAAACTTTAGAGAAAATAAAGTTGGTTTATCGGTTTCTTCCCACACCCCTTATATGATTTTTTAGTTTTCAGAAGATCATAAAATTATTGGAGGAAAAGGTTTTGTTTTATCGAGAATGTGGAAGTGACATTGAAATGAAATAATATAAATGTTTCATCTTCGTAAAAATTTCATAGATTGAAGAAATATTAGGTGTTCCAGTAACAAATAATTTTTGAAGTTATTGGAATTATTCTCATTTCAATAACTCCCAATAATTTCTTTCCCTTTCTAGAGACTTTCCATTTAGTAACCAAAAACTGCAATCGAATTCTAGCTAGATTTTTCAGAAGAATGTTGTATGGACAATCTTTGTAAACTCAATACGTTTCTATGGACTCAATTTCAAGCATTAAAGTTCTCTTTGTCCTAATAACCTTACAATGTAATTTCAGTTCATCTTGATATAAATTACAGAATATTCCTGAATGTGTTTCTTGCTGTTTTCTTCGTTAATAGCAAAACTCTTTCATCTGACATCTGATCAATCAGGAAATCATCACAAGAATATCCAAAACCCTCGAAAACTTCAGGCAACATTTTTACAAATTATTTCTTCGAGCCGAACTTGATGTGTAGTGACGGTAAAGAATGTTTAACCTACTGAAGTTTCGAACAAAATGCTCTTCTCAAATTCATATTTGATCTTCCTTAAAGGTCGCTTCACATGTTGGTGCTTCATAAAATAGGTTTTGTCATGAGCATCAATTTCACCAAGAGCAAATGCGATTGTTATGAGATTTGTCCAATTCAGTCAGTATTTATTCAAACTACATTCAAGAAGTGTACATTTCCTTTATTCCATTTGTCACTGTTACAGGCCAGGATATAAAAGACCAGGAAGTATTTCAGCTCGCTCAAGACGTTGATAGAGCGTTGTCAGTCGAGAGAGAGAGAGATAGAGAAGCAAGTCGTACACATTGAATAATCCCCTCGATCACCGTCGATGGCTTTCCGATTGACGGGAATTAAATACCTCCTTCCTTTGTCGAGAAAAATCACTTCTCGTCCCCGAATATCAACGGCCAGAAGATAAAAACTATCCGGTGTGGACTAGATTTATTACGCCGTTTCCTTGTTGTGGGTTTCCCGGCCATTTTTCATTAGTCACCTTTTTGATTAATCGCGATTCCTATCGACTAACGTGTAATTTTTTCTTTTCGCCAACACCTCTACGAACTAATTACCGCAAAAAGCAGCGCCCCCTGCCGTCGCCAAGACCATTAATCCACCAATATCTGTATCAATTTATAATTCTTAGCCACCTCCCGGAGAAATTGTGGCCAGTTAGAGACACGCAAATCCGGAATAAAGAAAGAGGGCGCGTCGTGCGATTCAACACATGTAGATAAAACGCGATAGTCTTGGAAACACGTGAACGTTTAATAGGGAGTTGTTCACACTACTAGGAAAGGAAATGGACATACTCAAATCCATTTCATTCATTCAAAACTAGCTTACCCGACGAACTTCGTACCACCTTACAATTCATCAATGGTGTGTCAAGTTGTTAGCTGAGTTATATCAACTTTTTTCTATTGTGTTTGTGTAGCATGAAGTCGGGCTATATTGACACGGCCAGTGCTTCCAGGTGTTGCAGTGGATGTTATGTCAGGAAAACTGTTTTTGGATTAGTAAAAAAAAAATGTTGAAAACAAATTTTACAGATAGATATTTCCAATATTTACAGTTATTCATCAATCATAACAGTAAACTGTGAGGTGTAGTTTTTGACATTGCTTCTATTATGACAACAATTCGGGCAAAGACGAATCCATTAAATCAAAAATTATAGAAATCCGTCCGGCTGAGTTATAAATGGTGTAAATAACATGATTTAGCGAGTTTGTGTGTCAATGTGTGGGTCTGGATTTTTCCAAACAAAATGCAGAAATTGTTATCAGTAGTTTTTATTGAGTGAGTCTCTGAACATTTCGTCAACAAGCGTGATTGATATAGACTCGCCTGGACAAACTATTTTATGGCAAAACACATGTTGCCTTTTTTGTAAACCTATGAAAATCTCAGAATAAAGTGTTTCTTGAATATATTATGATTTTTCATCAAGCATCAGCCGATTCCATCACATATGTGATTGGTATCATCAGGAGCACAAAAAATGAAAGACCAAAAATCCCAATAATCACTATACGCTTTCCAAGTATTCAAAAGAATTATTTGCGGAACCGCCAAATTGAAGTGGAAGCCCATTGCACTTGAAAATAAAAAATATTGAATCTGAAATCAATTGAGAAATTCTGTTACGAAAAGATTTGTAAGCTCTCACCCATATTGAATACTTTGCACACCACCCAATATTCTTCTACAAAAAAACATTGATCTCCGCATGCATAGCGCCAAGAAAATCTCCGACATAATCATCGCTGAACGCTCATGAATGATACATTCGATACGCCCATCATACCATTATGAACGAGTCGAGCAGTTGCTTTTAGCTTCATGTCAAGAAACAATGATAACAGTCGCCACGCATTGATGCAAAGTCGTCGTAAGCAGATTAAAATGTTAACATTCCCATGACAGTCCATGCAAAACACCGATGAGAAAAATCCAAAGCTCGGACGGCATCTCGTTCGAAATCTGATTTACCTGAACCAGTTTGTTTGTTAAAAAGCTTAGTTGAGACTTGCAGACGGTTGGCTGATCTATGAGGGATCTTGTTAAAGTCTCCATCTCGAATGAGAGTAGCATTACAAAACTGCTGATTGATCACTGTGGGCGAAGGATTGAAACAAGAGAAAAATGTTGGTTATCTCATGCCTTGACTATATTTTGAACGATAACACGTGATTCACGATACACTAGCGCCTAGACAAGCTATTTTATAGTGAAATACGATTTATGGTTGCACCAAACTGCTGTAATTCAGAAAGAGTTTGTTTTGTCCGAACCAGGAAATATTCAACTCGCAGTAAAAACTGGAGTAAGTGTAAGTGCTTCCCCTCACAGAATATTTAACGCGACTGGAGTGAACACAGTGGGTTTTCATTTCGGAAAGAATGAATCTACTGGAATTGGCACATCACACTAATGAATTCAAAGCCGCAAACTGACATTTTTGTGACCACCGCGAGATATTTTTTCGAAATTCCCGCATTAACCAGCAAATCCCTTGACAGCCCACCAACCGATAATACAAATAGACCTAAGGCATGCTACCGCCACTCGCGGATGGTCAAAGATCGTATCTCTCGCATCACAACCGTCATCGGAACACGAGCAAAACGCGTGTTCAACGGCCGACGTGGTAGAACATTAAACGCCGCTGACTTTTAATTGGTTTATATATCACTGCCTCTTCGAGTACGTGCTCCATTAGAGGCCGTCATGTGCCGCCGCCCGCCACCCGCCTCCGACCTGCGAATACGTCGGATAGTTCAGGTAACCAAAATTGCGTTTGATCTAGGCCGCGGTTAGCTTCTAGATGTCTTTAATCTACACCCGAGGCTTGCCAGGTCTTGTGTTTCTGTGTGGATTAGCGTTCTCAGATTACGGCCGATTAACTTTTCTCATGGTATAAAATAGTGCATCTAACAATTAATGATAAAAATTTGCAATCTTTAGAAACTATGAATTTCATGGAGTAGGATACGGGAACAATCAAAAACCAATGTTTTGCGGCAACCACATCAGGCGATCAATACTATTTTCTTTAAGAAAAACTCGTTTCGTAAATATAAATAAATACCTAGGTATGGAAAAGTTTTTATGAGAGTGATGACAAAAAAGGCGACCCAGGTGGTAATTCAATACATCTTAATCATATTCTTTAGTAAAGTACGGCTTCAAACAAAGAAATTCCCGAAAGTGTTCCAAATCGTGGTAAATTCTCCTAATACTTCCAAAACCAGGCAAACAATTTTAGCAGGTAGTACGGTTATGAGGCGACATAACCACTGCAGGTGACAGATGGTCTCATCTCCCAAACTACCTAATCAAAAATACCGATACTGATCTCAAATAAATTGTTAATGTAACCAAGCTAAGACCACGTAAACCTCATCAGATTGTAGACTGGGAATTCATTAGTCTAATGAAATGACACACAGCAAAGACAGGAAAAACTGAGAAATCTATGTAATTTCCACCTGATACATCAGTACCCCTATGAGGAGGAAGTATCAGCTAGTGTTCAACGCCAACTTTAAAGCATCTCAGATAGGTATTTTTTGTACAAGGAGAGATTTCCATCTTCCTTTCAACACAATACGCTCCTGAAGAGCCAGGCCTAACAAATTATTGTTCACAAAGTGATATTTTCGTTTTGGGACGAATTTGGTTTGTCCTCTTTTCCAGTGAAAGTTTTTCTACATCTAATATAGCCAAGAAATTGAACATTGACATATTGTTCATCTCTCATGGCATCCAAGATTGATATAACTTATATTTTACTTATATTGGGATCTATGGAGTATAAAATGTTGTTCAAATGTACGAGTATAACTATAGAAGTAACAGTGACATATGTGAATGGACGAAAGTACAACGTAAAGTGTATGATATATTTTAATTAAGTTTTCAGTATATGCATCAATCAATATGTATATATCAAATAATTCAAAAAAAAACTAATCAATAGAGTTTATTCTATCATTTTCACTATAAGGGTTTTACAAAAATCGCGACACGTGTTTCGCTATGTATGGATTTTCATCAATTATCGGCCGATTCTATTCAATTATCAAATAATTCATATTAAAAAAGATTAATAACATTTGGAACAAGGTAATTATAGTGACTATAAGAGAATGAATACGATGATTTCTAGTATTTTAGCTGTCATTGAGAAATTGAAGTGAGTGGAATCTAGGAAATCATCCAGAATGAAAAATTGATTTTACGGTTCTAAATGTGTACCAGTTCTGGTGGAAAATAATAGAATTCAAAATATAGAATTTTGTCTATAATTTAAGTAGTCGAGATAAAATACCCGAAAATTGCATCAAATTCAGAGGACAAACAGAAACATTGTCTGCTGGATTTTTGGCTTATTTTTCTGAATAGTAGAAAAGCATCTTACTATCTGAAATCCCACGAATATCGCATTCAGTCAAAACGACCAATTTGCGTCTGCACGCCTTCGAGATAATTCTCACCACGTCCGCCCTATCAATTTTCGTACGCCATAAATTTAGAATAGAAGTTACTTTCTATTGAAATTATAGTTAATATCTTCCATTACAAGTTAAATTCAAACTTCAACGATTTGAGTCGTGATAATATCTGCAATTACCGTTCCAGAGCCTAGCGAGCATATTCTGGCAGTACGACGGGAGAAAAATGAATATCGAATCGATATATGAGGAGGTAATTTGTATGGAAGATTCTCGAAAAAATTATAGCAATAACGAGTCGCGAGAATTTATGTGGTTGTTATGCTGTCAGTTGCGGTGGGAAACATTTTGTTGAAATGAAAAGGTTCATAAAATCATCTCGGATAATGAGAGAAATGTTCTTTCGACAATTTGTATTATTCAATAGAAATAAGAAGGTAGCAAAATAATGAAATGCGTGTATTACTAGGCTGAGAGGAATAATGAAGCCCATTATGTAATAATATAGTGAGAGTGACAAGACTCAACATCATTCAATAAATTAGAAAGCTAACCCCTAAACCTAAAAAACTGATTACCATATTGACAACAGTTTCAATGCATTTCTAAGGAACTTCGAACTAATCCAGGGGTAGTTGATAAAAACCTTATAAATCACCCAGATCTCGACCTTCTGTTGTACATACGCATATTAGTTCCGATATAATGAATACTGAAACCCCATGATAATACCATTGTCGAGGCATCTAAATAAAATAGTCGATATAATGGAAATAATAGACCTTGAAATACCCTAAAACGTTTAAGATACACTCAAAAACTATTTTTACCACCCCACATAGTCTCGGGCTAATAAATTGGATGAGGGGTGCTCCACTACCGGAAATTACAAGGGCTTTTTATTGATTTCCATTGTTCGGTTGCCCTAACAAAAATTTTAAAATATATCCATCAATTGCCACTAATTTATTCAATGATTAAATGAGTAATAAACAACTGGTGGTATTTTAGAACAAATGTATGGAAACATTTCTACAAAACTTGTACTCTCACCCCTTTCACTATTTTTAGATGGAATCATATGTGGTTTCTAACGCTCCCCTTGCCATCACACCACTTCACGGACTAATTTATACTACCTAGAACTATATCTAGTGGGTTTTGTCTACAGTAGCTGAATATGATTTGAACCCGTAAGAAGGTTCGGTTTATTTACTGAAATTGACAGTGCTTTGTATACAAAATTAATAGAAAAAAGTGATCTTCGTATAATTCAACCTCCATATGAAGACAGTTATATCAAAATAACTTTTTCTTTCGTGTAATTCAAGATTCATGTGAAAGAAGTTATTTTTGGAGAGCTTTTTTCCAGTTTGCATCTGAAAATAATTTCAATTTTGAATTGTTTTTTTAATTCCTTCGGAAGATTCCCGCATTTTTTTAAATAAAATAAGTATAAATGATGTTGATAATGTACTGAAAGCCAAAAAATAAGTCGGAAGGTCCTAGGTAGCAGTCATCACATCATTCTCCTCAGCAATCTACGGTATTGATAGACAAAAAATAATAAAATCGTGAGGTGTAGTATATACATATTTATTCAGGTTACGCTATCTTTCTATCTGATCAATACCGTTGATTTCTGAGTAGAATGGTGTGATGACTGCTACCTAGGACTTAACGAATTATTTTTCAGCTTTTAGTATATTATCAACATCATTATTATGTTTTTTTTAATAAAATCGTTTGACATAAAACATTTCATATTCAAGTTGTTAGTTTCGAATTTTGTTAGTAAATTGTTCTCATTCTGATCGGTTCATTCAGCGTACTACTATTCTACGAGTTAGCCCTATCATTTGATGGTCATGTTGAGGTAGTTGTGAAAAAATATATAATCCGCTATCTTGTAGCTGCGATCATCTTTGGTTTACAATGATACAGAATTCATTTAATTGTATTGTCATAAAAACTAAATATATGTACCAAATATCAGATCTATCTATCAACAGAAAAGTGGTCAAACTTCGATTACTAAATTTAACCCAAACAAACAGGGCAAGCTAAGAGTAGAAAGCTAAAAAGCATTTTTTCCAAAACTTAAACTCTCCTCAATTCCTACTACAGCTTGTAATAGAAAAATGTGTTTTTGTTTCTTGAATCTGCATATGTTATTACTGAATTCAGTGATTGAATTGTGAGACCTCAAATTTTCGATATTGTGATAAACCGTTGATATATATATATATCAACGAAAGTAATCTGTTCAAAACTGAACTTTGAGGACACCAAAATCTAGGTCACATTATCTGACTAAGAATCGTCAAGGAACTTTAAGACATTTGAAATGGTGTCCTGGAACATACTTTTTTTCTCTAATTGCTAACCCACTCCATTTGTTGGCCAGGATATTGAAATCTAAAAAATGAATTCAATATTCACTAGCAAAGTTGTAGCAGCATCTACCTTGTCAAAAGCCACTCTCTTTATATCATTATGTTTTATTATAAAAAAGTAGATGCCCGTAAAAACATGAGATTCACGTAAGATGTAGACATGTGAGAGGTCAATCTCCCCTTGCAGAATCCAAATTCTCTAAATCAAAAGAAAGTAAGTAGACCTTACATCAGAAGATACACAAGGGCCAGAAAAAGGGCCTCGGTCGTCTAATTAACCTGCGGTTTTAAGTGGGACAGCCGAAGATGCTGAAAACAGACACAGAGAAGGGCGTCTTTGCCTGGAGAAGATTGAATGACCATATGCCCTGCCTCCGCTTTCAGAATTTAGAAAACCCAAAACCCTCTTTTATCGACGCGATACAGGACCGCAATTGGGTTATGCAAAGGCCCTCTATTCATCTATCACGGATTGAAGGCTATGAAATGTACAGGTTCTTGGGGAGATTGATGAGATTTTTATACGAGGTTGTTAGAAAAATTTTCTTGCACGAGTATAGTTCTTAGGTAATTATTGAAATATTATATTAATAATTTTCAAATAAGTCTCCTAATACTTTCATTCATATTGTATCTATCAATTCAATTTTCTCTAGCTAGTTTCGAATGAGAAATCATTTTTGTTTCTCTGTAGCTTTCACTGATTCTACTTTCAATGGGTCTCATTAGTGATATCAGTCTGAATCACTAATGCATTATTTCAACCACCTTTAAGGGACAAGCCTGAATGTAAATAACAATGGACATACGAAGATACCATCCTGAACCACCGATTCACACAGTGGGCGATTGACTGAGTAGAGCAAACCACACACGTCAACCCGACCGACTACCGTCCTACAAATATTTTGATTTATTATGATAAATCAATTTATCAATTCGTCATTGATATATTAACATTTTTGAATAGATTTTTCATTTTTATCTACTATTTTTATTATTTTCATCATAGGATACATATCTTAGTACAGTAATAGATTGTATGACCGATACTTCAGGCTTATGGTATGATAAATATGAAACATATGTTTTCGATTGAAAATTAGAAAGATATCTAGAGAAAACTGCATCGATTGTTGTTCCATGTCTTGTGGTAGGCTCATTTCGGTTGTTATTCATTTGTAGTTCTAATTTATCTGAAAAAAGTTTACCAGGACGCTTAATTAACATTGAAATCTCCTACTAAAATTAGTGGCAACGTATGATAGTTTCCTCCTATTTTTTCAGAGGCTACTCGACCGTAAATGTGTGCTCGTACCTCCCTCTCTTGACCCTACAGTGATATACGAAACGTAACTTCTCTTTTAATCTTCACTAACTTATACCTCCCTCTCAACTTCCGTTCGTCTCGCCCGATCACCCTTTTCGTAACGCTCTCGCCAGGCTAAATTAAAACAGAACTAGAACATCATTATTTTCCACTTTTTGTTGTTTACAAGTTTATATTATGTTTCGGCTCGAATTTCGTTAAATATTCAGATGACCTTCTCATATACACAAAATTCATTCCATTTTGCAATTTTGGGATATGTCAAATGCACATTTACCAAAAATGCAACCTGAAAGCTCTAATTGCACGATGCAATCAAATTTAATGAAGTTCCAGAACTACTATAAAAGTTTCAATTCAATTCCAATTCTATTCGAAAACTGCAAATTCCTCTTCCAGACGCAACAACCAGTTTCGCAAATTGAAAAAAATCTCATTAAGGAACACTAATTGCGTCACAAAGATTAAATCGACAACGAACTTTTTCGGAATCTTTTAATGACAAAAATTATAAACTATGAAAGAGACATTCTTCGTTGTTCTCTATTGAATTAAATTTTCAATTAACCAATTGGGATTGTAATTATTTTATTGCGAGTCCTGGGTTCCTTTATTGGACAAGATGATTGGATGATTCAATAATAAAAGGACAATTAGGGAGTGTAAGACACGAAAATAACCGAAAAAACAGACGTTGACGAAGGAGGTTTGATGAAAAAAGGAATCCAATTTTATTTCAATTAGGTGACAATACCCGCTGCCTCAACGGAAATTAGTATTTCATCCGGAATAAATTCCCCCGTAGTAGGTGACGGAAGAATTTTTTTCTCTAAGGAATGAAATTTAGACGATGATTCTGGAAGAACGAATCATGATGGGATATTAGCTGAGCTTTGATCTCAGGCTTAATTCAAATTTAAAGTAAATATTTCGATAATTTGGATCTGATAAACTTTCATAATTCTTTTGTAAACTTTCATCGTCACCTTGAGATACACCCTCTACGTATAGGCACTCTACTTATCAAAATGGATTAAATAAAAGATGAAGTTGTCACACTGCTTTCATATTTTTCTCGTATTATTCCAATACTTCTCAGTAATTGTCTAAAAACATTACATGACAAATTACAAACAATTGAACTTCTATTATACTATTAAATTTTTTGTGTCTGAAATATTCTTGATCAAATTCATTCCGTACGGATTTAAACCTCTGTTTTATAGGGATATCGTCATTGAAAATAATTCTTTGGAAATGAAAAATTCAAAACCCTTTTGAAACCCACACCAATCCAAAAGTTGTGTATAAATTTTTTGAGTACTTTGTCCGTTTGATTGGCATGCAATTAATTATCATTCTCAGATCGAATGAGCAATGATAAGTTTATTTCTTGGTGCAATATATTGGCAAAATAAATCTTCTCACAATATTCCAACTTGAAAAATGAGCAAAACAAAAATGATTTCCCCATAATTCATCCAACTTTCCAAAGCATACGGAACAGCGATGTGTGAAAACTCAACGAGCGCTTTCCAGAAATTTCCAATACTCTTATTTAATTAGACCACCCTCGAACACAAAAGCACATTGTAAAAGTAATGGAGCCATTAATTCGCGGGATTTGAAAAAGTTTTTGTTCTGTTCAATCCGATATAAAACGCATTTCCTACCAGTTCGTCGAAACAGAAAGAGAAAAAACTCGTTGCATACATGGAAATAAATTACATGCGAAAAAATCTCGAACGGAACGTTTTGCGCTCATTTGGCGCAAGTACCCGACGTTTTTTAGACGATTTTTCCATAATCGACGTTCATTTATTTGTTAAAAATCTTCGATTGTTCTCTCGTGGATAAGTATAGTAGATTTACACTAGAAAACCGAGACCGTAGATATATGTATATGCTCCGACTTCGCATGACCTTTAAATGTCAATAGGTTCCAAGCGGTTGAAGAGAAACTAGGTTTCGTGAACTTCCCAATGTTATTCGAAAAGACACTCCATGTTCTAACAACAAAGTTGGAGATATAATTTCAAAGCTTTCGAAACAGTATTCAGCAAGATGAATCATTATCGGAGTCCATGAACATAAGTTTGTTTGAAGGTGGCTGACAATGTTTTGCGGTGTATTTCATCAGTTCGGACTTCCATTGTCTTATCTAATATAAAATGATTTGAAACCCTGAAAAAAACAATTACAAAACCAATAAGATTAACCTGATTTAGGTAGGGACACATTCTAAAATTAATATAAGACTAGTAGATACGGCAACATTGTGAAATTAATTTAAGACACTAATAAAATTATTTTGTTTTTATAATCAGTACAATTAAAAATGTAAAACAAAAAAGATTTTGAATGTATATGTATTCAAAAGCAATAGATTGTTCAGCTCTTGATGACTTGGTTGGAAACAAGCGCGTCGAGAGAAGTGTTGCAGTTCTGTTGTGTGGTACCAACGTTTGTTTTGGATTCAATCACTTTAACCTATTGATAACAATTGTCGAAGAAAAATCAGAAGTGAAAAAATGGTTAATACACCAAAACATAATAATTCAATTAGTTCGTATACCCATTCTCTGATATCATATAAAATTTTTGAACAAATGAGGAAATAGCTAAATCTTTTCCTAATTGATTTTTAGTTCAAGTCTATGTGATCCGATGTAGCAAAAATCAACAGAATGAAATTGAATAATGAGAATGATCTGCTATAAATGAAGTTACTTATTTAGAATTTATAAAATGAAAGTATTGAAAGTTAATAATGAATATATGAATCAAATTGTAGATAATGGCGAAGACAAAAATTTGAAGACAAAATTTTCAATGAATTTCATGTTCCCTTTTATGTATATATGATTATACCAATAATATATACAGTGTACTTCCTAGTTATCTTCTTTGTGACTGCATGAGTAATTGTGAAGACTCTACAAAGTTTTTGTTAGCTAAAAACTCTTGAAACGCTTATCAAAGAAGATGAAGTATTTAATACAAAAAAAAACCTTCGCAAACTCCAAGACCGTCGCTGCTGCAGCTTCTTATGAATAATATAAAACCTACAAACTTTGAACACGAAGTTTCATTTCCTCAGTTTTACATGAACTATCATCTGCAACTCTGATAGCCTCCATTTGAATAAAATTCCCGTTTAAATTTTCATTAGCAACCTCGTTAGATGGATAATTAAAAATTTTCATCTTTCATGAAGCTGCCGAGTACCTTTCACAAACTTTTAAATACTTTTTATGAGCATCATCTGCAGACCGGACTCCCAAGTAGGTTTCAGACTTTTTCCTAGAGGCGTTTGTAATTTCTTTTTGTTGCCGGTCTCGATGGGAGTTTTCAGAGAATGAGCAACTCGAAAATATACTTTTTTCAGGGTGAAAAGATGCTTCTATTGAACAATTTCCGGCGAATACAGTATAAAACTGTTTTTATGATGAGAATCTTGGCTTGTTGATTCTCAAATTAAAAACAAAAGTACCTACTCATATATGGAGAGAACTATGGATACATGAATTTCATTCATCAGATATTGTTCATAATGACGTCTAATTAATTCAGGGCAATGAAAAAGCCGACGAATGTGCTCGTGGCGCAATTACCTCTACCGAATCCAAAGCAATACCGAAAGTAGTATCTACAGACATTAAAACAATGGTAAAACAACAATAATCCTGAAATGCCAAAATCAATGGTAAGTGTCCGGGGCAAAACAACGTACAATCAAATATGATGTGAAACCTGACGACACTAACAATAGAAAACATCAAATGCTCATCAATCGGCTACACTTAGGTCATATCAATCTCACGCACAGTTATCTGTTAAGTCACACCGAAGAGCCAATGTGTGACATACGTGAAACAAAACTGAGTATTGAACACATTTTCACCGAATGTCCAAAATAATGGGTGCAGTGAAAAAACTTTAACTTTTCCTTAGATATCTACAACACTATTGGCAGAAACTGTAATATTCCAAATATCATCAAATTTTGTTTGAATCAAAAGTGAACAGTGGGAAAGTAATATCATTACTTTTTAACTGATTTATTGCGATGATATTTTGGTGGTGCTTGGTAAAGATTTTGAATCAATATCAAAATTCGTACTGAATCATTCATACATATCATTTTTAGCTAATCACACATTTGAAAATTCCTTTGACATCTGACGAATATATCGAAGGAATAATATGTCGAAGGAATAACTTCAAATAGGTATCTTTGAATTTTTTTTCCATTTTTAAAGACGAAGGCACGAAGACACGAAAAATTAAGATAAGTATTGTATTATTTTTTAGCAACTTTTTTTAATAGGCAAAATTGTTGAATACGACAAGTTACTGAACATTATTCATGGCGAAAAAGAATTTAATTTTACGCAGTTACTTATCGGGGTGAACTAAAAAGTTTGCCCTTTCTACACCTCCATTATGATTTACATATTTTTTCAGATTGTAGAAGGTAAAAATATACAGAAAAGGTCGATGAAAAATTGATTTTCTTCATAAAAAATGACTTTCGTTGAATAGCTAATCACATTATTGCTACAGAAACAGTAACACCTACAAGGCTGGCAAAATTAGGCATCAGAAATCTCAAAGAGTAAAGACATACATTAATCCCAAATATCTTTTGAAAATTTTCGGCAAATATAAATATTGGGAAAAGTTTTCGTAGCCACAATTTTCTGTCCATTTTATCAATGAATTTTTCTCAATGTGGCATCATTTCGTAAAATAACAACGTTAAGAAACACATTTGTATTGATATATGACCGAATTTGTGATAATAATTGGTTCTCAAACAACAGTGGTATCCTTTCAAAAAAAACTTGTGGTGGTTAAGTGGAAGAACAGTTTAGCAGTTATTTGCATAGCTGCGAAAATTGAAGTTCGCCTTTTACTATAACTTTGTATATGTAGTTAGAACTTAATATTGTTATTTTTTTGTGTGGTTGTAGTAATAACGACGATTATTATTATTATTATTATTAAATGCTACTTTATTGAGACATCTTTGGCGAAGAATTGTATGATATGCTATTTTCCAAAGAGAAACGTCGAGAAATATATGCTGTGTAAAACATGAATTCAAGAGGAAGATTAATCTTCCTCTTGAAGATGATCACTTGGTGATAGAAACACGTGTCGAGGTGTTTGAAATAACGGTTTCGTGTTGGGAATAGAATTACAGTAATATTCTATAACCAAAAATGGTAAAAAAAGTAGATTTTCGAATTGCAAAAAAATTGATGAAACCCAATGGACAAAGCATCGTATTAAAAATTGGTTCAAACCAAATCATAATGAACATTTTCCTCATTTTTATAATATTTGAAATGAAGGTGGTAGGTACATACGAAATCCAGCAATTTCATTTATTGGTGATTACCTCAAAAGTGGCCTTTAATAGTCCCCCCAGATAAACAACTTTTGTCTTATTCAACCAGTATTTCAAATGAATTTAATTACCATCTGAAAGCTATACAAAAGAAAAATTGCCAATAGCATGTGTGCAAAATATGTATGAATATATTTAAAAACTTTTCCTTTTCTTTCAAAGATATGACTGTAATGGTGCTTCTGATATGTTTAGAGATAGAAAATTATTTCTCAAACTACTGACCTAACAGACGTCTAAGGACGAATATCCAAAAACTTCCTGTCAAGTCTGTCAAAGTTTCGTCACAAACCCACAAAAAACACCAGAAACGTTCTGTCAGAAGCACTCCAAATCACTCCCCAATTTAAAAAAAATCAAAGTCAAACAGTCCCGTTCCGTAATTCACGTACCACGTCAAACGTGCTTTGGAAAGCTCACCGACACAAGCTCCGCAGACGGCGAATGATCGAAGACTGAATTCTGGCAAGTCCGGCGAGTCGGTCGCAGTTGGCGCTCCGCCGTTCTCCTGTTTAACAAATGCGCAGAGGATTGGGGGAGGTAATTCCAAGATGTTTGATCTTCAGTAATGAGTTCAGAATTCCGTGGGATTGGTGAAACTACACTTCTGATTTGTGAAAATTGGGAATTTCAAAGAAAATTCCTGTCACCGCGATCCTAAAAGTCGAAACAAAGTTTTCCAGTAATTCAAGGCATATCAGGTGAAATAATATCTGGTGTGGCATTAAGCCCAGAAATAGTTATAGAAATAGTTATAGGTTATAATATAGTTCATAGTAAGTCAAACTATGAAATCTTCACAAAAACGCTACACGTGTTTCACTATTAGCTCACTATTCTCAAACGAAACTTTCAAATACAAGTAACATCGTCAACATTTTGAACAGTCGATTTGAGAAGTTCCTTCACATTTTCTTCAAGTGGTCTTTATATTTTGTTCCACTCTCACCAAATATTTCTTAAAATTATTTGTAGTTATTGTAGTTTGTAATGCCTTCACTTCATTCCGAATTAAATGTTCTAGTTGATCCAACAACAGGACTCTAATTCACTGGATTCACAGGATTATGATACCCGGAAATATTTTATTCGATGTTTCAGACTATCAAGGTTGCAAGTGAGGTTTTTTCCAATGAGTCGTTGGGAAGAAAAATTACTGAAGGCAATGAACTTGGCAGTAAATGTCTCAAATTGTAATTCGAAAAAGATAGGTTTTCATAGTATTTCTCCCTAAAGTTCCTCACTTCTAAATGACGACAGAGAAATATACATATCAGAATATTTATTGGGGCAAGTTACTGATAAATAAAACATTTTTCTTTGTGAAAAGAACTTCGAACTTACGCAGTAACTTATCCCCGATAGGAAGACTCAAGAGATTGTCTCTGGTCTGGATTCCAGGCCATGCTGGCCTGAAAGGCAATGAAGCTGCTAACTCTCTTGCAAAGGAGCGTGCTGCAAGCAGCTTCATCGAAACAGAACCTGTCATTGACATCGCTTCAGGCTTTGCCAAACAAAAATTGAACACCTGGATGGCAAGAAGAATAATGGACTTTTGGCGGAATCTTCCAGGACTGGCACACTCCAAGGCGTTTATCCACCCTTCGAAGCTTGATACCAAACAGTTGTTGGACTATCCTAGGGATGAACTACATCACTGTCATTTGAATCATCATATGCAGAGACTCAGACTGCCGGAAGAAAGTGTGTGTCGCCTCTGTTTGGAAAATTATGAAACAACAAAGCCCTTACTTACTGAAGAAAAAAAAATTGAAAGTTTCTAGGTTTTTTATCATAGATATTTTCAATACTCTTTTCTTCATTATGATCTCCTACCACGTAGTAACGGCTACATCCATCAATTCATCGCATACTTTGTGCCTGCCTCGCTGGGGACCGAATCAGGATTTCAGAGTTTGGCAGAGCCGTACTCTTACCATCTGACCTAAATGACCCCTCACCATACAAACTGAGTTCATGTGGTGTGGTACAATAAAACCTTGCGGGTTGTGGTGGAGGGTCGAATAGACCCACTCACTTTCGACCTAACCTAACCTATTGTAGTGAATTGAAAATTCTACTCTTTCTACACCTGTAAAATTTTTTTTCATCAGTTTGGACTTCCAGTGTCTAATATAATATAAATTGATTTGAAAACAATTAAAAACAATTAAAAAATTAATAATATTAACCGAAAGTAACAATTTTATTAAACTGAAATTACATTACATATAAGCAACAAACCAAACAAAAAAAATTGAAATATTCATAAAAGCTAAAAATTAAAAATTATTTACAAAAAATGAAAAATTAAAATTGAGAGATGTCATTAAAAATGAAAGATGTGGTAACTGCCAGTTATCACCCGAAGCCAGTTTAATTGTTTTTTTCAGAGTTTTCTAATCAAATTATATTACATTGAACAATGGAAGTCCGAACTGATGAAATACACCACGAAACATTGTCAACCACCTTCAAACAAATGTATAAAGTTCCCTATTCAAATTCTCATAATTTTTTTCAAATTGTGGAAGGTGAGAATACCCAAAAAAATTAATACAAACTCAGTTTTTCTCTACAAGGAATAACTTTTGTGAAAATTGAAAAATATCGAAATTCTCAAACAGGAAAAATACTTCGACAAGTACCAATTTCCATTTATTCAGCCTCTGAGAAATTTTGAAAAAAAATCTAAAATACCAATCTGTGGTTGTTCTGTGGTTGTTTTTTTAATGTAATATTTCATACCTATCATTTACTTGCATAGAAAATTTGGTTTGATAAAAAATGTATGTAATACTTATGATGAAATTCCATATCAAATTCAGAACTTCACAAGGATTTCTAAATAGAAGAATGCCGCACCGAGACATTCTCAACAAATTAAACGATCACCGTTCGCAGATAAATCTCTGACCTCGTTATCGATTTTTTCCACACCGTTATTACGACAACGACAACCGATCGGGAAATATTTGACATTGCCTTCATTTTCCTTCGCAATTGACTTCTTCAACAAGGCAGGCCTACAATTAAGGTAATGACACTGAAGAATGACTGAAATTCAAAACACAGTAATACCGGCAGCATTCTGCGGCCGTGTAAAACTTTTAATGATACCCAAGAATTGAGCTGATATGGGTTTAGAGTTGTGAGTTGGAATTAATATAACGTTAGTACCACGGTACTGTACTGAATTAGCAGATTTAATTAGATACGTGACGGTTCTTTCCTCGATTTCTATTCCGCTTGTGTTTTGGTTCAGAGAATTCAGGATCGAAAAATTGTGAGCAGCGATGCATATTATGGAAAAGTTAAATTAATGAGGGACTTTAAAGTTACTCCACAAGTTGTATTTTTTTTCCTCCATATATCTCCATGTTTTTAAATAATGGAACAATCGAGATGAACATTCATCAATTGCTATAGATAAGTCACCCAATAGGAGTATCTTAATAGCGTTAATCATTTAATGAATTATGAACATTCTGACCCATTACTTGATGAAAATTAATCTGTTTGAAATATGTTTTCCGTTAACCACCTGTCGCACCCCTACAAACGACAACCCTCAGAAGTCTAAACTTGTGCGAGCTAAGGTATAACGAGGTCTCATTTTTTAACGTGTGATTCCTAAAAAGGGTTGGACGATAGCAAGTGCAAATCGATCGTTCAGTCTTGGGCTTGAACCACTGACCAATACGGCGGTCGATTCGAGTGAGTGAACAAACCTACCGGCTACCGACCGACCGACTATACATGATGATGATTATAGAATTTTCCCAATAACTTTTATTCAAAGACTGATAAAGCTACCGTATAGCGAAACGCTTCGACAATTAAAATTCATTGGGAATATTCTATAACTATTATGATGGACAGTAACTGATGAATTTTTATATTCTGTGTCTCGTTTTTTTACTGTATGTCATATTAAAATTTACAAAATATGTTATTGAATTGGCCGATACTTGATAAAGAACCTCAACGTATTCAAGTCACACTTCATTGTTAGATTTTTACTTGCCAGTTTATAAAACGGCAACACGTGTTTCGCTATAAGAGCTTCCTCAAGCGTGTTCATACTGTATGGATCCGCCCGAGGTAACTATTATAAAGGAGAACACGTGTAGCGGTTTTGTCCAGTTTTAATTCACAATAAAGTGATATTTGAATATATAAAAATGTTCCGATGAGTCCAACTACTAAGTCTAACGTATTGGGAAAATTTTACTATACCCATAGTTTACCGAACAGCAACGCGTGTTTCATGCAATAACTTTCTCAGTTTTGTTCAAAATATATACTACCTACACGTATGAAAAATAGTGAATTGAAAAAACAAATAACCGTTTTTTTATTTTTTGAATTTTCTAGTGAATGTTCACTAGATTAGATTAATATGGGGCTTCTGTGCTGAACAGCCACTACACTGCAACCTTTGCAGATCTATTGTGTGTGCCCTCATGTATGCTAGAGTTCCTTCTCTAGGCCCGTCCTTGTAACTAGAT